>CM040983.1:23733729-23760911 GCA_022985145.1 Pangasius djambal | reverse complement strand
TAGATGCTTTCTGGCAAAGTCTAATCTGGCTTTCCTGTTCTTGAATGTTACCAGTGGTTTGCACCTTGTTGTAAACCCTCTGTATTTACATTCACTAAGATGTAGATTTTGACAATGATATGCCTACCTTCTCCAGAGTATTCTTGACTTCTGTTGATGTTGTGAAGGGGTTTTTCTTCACCAAGGAAAGGATTCTGCGATCATCCACTTTAGTTGTCTTCCGTGGTCTTCCAGGCCTTTTCGATGTTGTTGAGCTCACCGGTTCTTTCTTTCTTTTTAAGAATGTACCCAACTGTTGATTTGGCCACACCTAAGGTTTTTGCTGTCTCTCTTATAGATTTATGTTGTTTTTTCAGCCTAATGATGGCCTCCTTCACTTGCATTGAGATCTCAGCTGCCAAATGCCAACTCAATACCTGATATCAACTCCAGACCTTTTATCTGCTTCATTTGTCTTGAAGTAACGAGGGAATGGACCGCACCTGGTCAATTAACTTCTTGTCAGTCAATTGTCCAAATACCTTTGAACCCCTGAAAATGGAGGTACTTTGCTTAAAATGAAAGGTTTTTAGTGGAGATATCTTTTAATAAATGGTAAGAGTAGATTCTCTGTGATCATTCTTAGTAATGTATGAATAGTGTAAGACCAAAAACTTCTTCATTAATTTTTACTTTTGCTTTAATGTTAATTGCCAAAATAGTTTTTACTCAGTAATTTCTGGAATAGTTTTGCATAATTTTGGAATTATATGGGAATTTACTATCATCTTTTTATAATACTCGACATTGCTTGAAATTGAAAGATGAAATCAAATATTATTTAGGTAGAAAACATTGGTATAATTCACGTATAACAAATAACTTGAATAAACGTGTTCATCTATTTCTCTCTTCTTGAGTGCTTTGCATGTTTCTCCTGCTAGCCTAACTGCATTTTGATTCACAGTTTTGACAAAATATTCAAAGTATTTTTCGAAACACTGGAAATAAACAAGGAAAATAAAGCAATGTGTATTTTAAGAGGTAAATGGATGTTCCTTTTTTGCCAAATCTGTAACACTGATGCTATCAGCACACTCGCAACTCATCCAGACCATAGCTGTGAAAAACAAACACCTTTCCTTTCTCTTTACCGTGAATTAAAACTGAGACATACAGTAATATAAAGTGTAAAGAGTGTATTTTAGACACAATCCTGAACATGTATATTTTTCCAACACCAGATTACTCACTGATACTTTATCGCATAGAGCAAGTCTGATGATTGGAAAGTGCGAGTCCTTCTGTTTTTAATGATGTGTGTCGTGTTCCTGAGCAATAAATGGTTCCTGTGTTATGAAACCGAGAAGCCCGAGTGCAGAAATGCCTGCAAATTACGTTCATCGGGTTCTAAGGGTTAATCGTAATTAGAGTAATCATCAGACTGAGGTGAGCTGTGTGCCTGCTCTGTTTGGAGTGATTTTAACCAGGCTGAAAATCAAACTCAGCCCCTCTTTGTTTGTAAAGGATTTGAAGCTGGGCTCGGAAACGTGGCCCTGAGAGCCAGAGCCTCATGTGTTTTTTTTTTCTTTCCTGCCTCTGTGGGTATAAGCTTGTTAGTGTTTATTTAAATGGCTGGCTTTTTCATCACAATCCATGGAACCTTGTTGAAAACCAAACTGCCCACACTGCCTCATTTTTGTCCAAACCGCTACACTTCCCACAGAGCAGGCGAGCGCTGCTTCACAGGGTGTTAAAGAGATCAGGGGCCAGGTAGAAGCGAGCGGAGTAGCTGCCTTGGCAGAGTATCCACCGAATCAATAATCCCAGTAATTTTCATGGCTCGGGGGGTAGCCGCCCATCGAAATCGAGCAGAGGTTTCCCACGCCTGTGGCCTGATCGATTTCCCTGCTGGGAAGGTAATTGTCTGGTCCAGTTCTCCTGTATAGTTTCTCTCAGTAGATTTCTCCACAATGCTATGAATCATGACTCAGTCCTTCTACAGAGAAACTACAGCAAGAACACCAGCACTTATAAGATTAATCACTGGCTGAGGTTAGTCACTAGTGCTGAGTTATATTCTTTATTCATCGCTTAAGTTAACTCAGCATTTAAATCTTCATTTAACCCATAATCGCCTTAACCTTTACTTAACTTTAATTACTTAATTACTTCACATCTGTAATCACTTTCTTAATGCAGATTGTATAGTGAGTAAGGAATGAAACATGACAGGTCATGTTGTTATAGGTCAATAATCAACGACAGCATGGTGTGATGATGCCCACTCTGAAGCTGATCATTTCCCAAAGGATTTTATTCATCTTATCCCACAGCAACAAGCAAGTTAGTTCCTGCTCTCACTTTCACTATAGCAGCTATAAACAGTCGTTCCCTCACCAGCCTCTCTTGAAATTAATAAGAAAAAAAAAAGCAGCTTGTAACGTTACTGAGAAACTGCAAAGCCCTCGTTCCTCTGAAGATTTTCGCATGTCGAAAAACGTAAACTTACAGCATTACCCCTGACAGTTACAAAGAACTGGAAGTGGAGACTCCTTCCAATTACGCACGTTTTAAATCCATCAGTGTGGAGCATCAACTGTACCAGTCCCTGTGTCCCTGGGTTAGCTGTTATTATAGAAACGATTACGTGTTAGAATGAATGCATTAATACACACACACACACACACACACACACACACACACACACACACACACACACACACACATATATATATATATATATACACGCACACAGTACTGTGCAAAAGTCTTAGGCACCCTATGTTTTTTAGTACAAACTTAGTTATAGATTTGTATTTTCTGACTTCTACATTATTGATTCAGTATAAAAACATTTTAGATTCCAAACATTAGTTTTCAGGCACAAAATGAAATGTTACAGAAAAATGTTTGTATGTCAGTAAAGAAAGCAGCAGATTCCATAAGAGACACTTTTCAGATAAAAACAGAATGAAGGCTGCTGGGTTTCGCTGCAGAAATAAGAAGCGAGTCGACAGTCAAAGTCTCCAGAAGAACTGCGGCTGCTTCTGCAAGATGCTCAGTAACACTTACAGCTCAGTTCCTTATAAAACTGCACACACTGCACCTGAGATACTGTTTTATTTTTAAAGTGAAGGATCGTCACACCAAATACTGACTTTGTTTCATTTATTACTGTTTACTGCTCTTTATAGTATTTTTTTTTAAATGGAGAATTGCATTTGCCTAAGACTTTTGCACACTACTGTATATATATATATAAAACACTATTGTCAGAGCCTTGCTGTTCTAGAAAATGAATCACCTTCTAACCAATCAGATTCAAATGCTGTGGTAATGTCAAGTGACATGAGTAGCTTTTGTTATTATATTTCCATCATCTGTTTCTGATCTGCAGCTCCCATTTGCATTGTAGTGTCATTTTATCCTTTGTGCAAACAATATTTCACTATTGGATATTCATTTATCTATTCATCTCTCTTCTTCGTGCAAGAGAAGTGGGCTAACTGAAAAGTCTAAAATGGACCAAATTCACTTTGTTTTCTGCTTATCGGGCCACCATTTTTTTATTTGACAATTGCTGGTCTGCAAAATCACTTATCCTCTCAATGACCAACTGGATGCATTATTTCAAAGTGTTTCAGAAGTAGGACGGTCTGTACGGTGGCTCCTCTCCCAGAGATTGTGATTATGTGATGAAAGATCACAGTTGGACTCTGATGCTTGTGTGTGTGTGTGTGTGTGTGTGTGTGTGTGTGTGTGTGTGTTGTCTGCTGTAGTCAGTCTGCCTGAAGCTGATATGATGTCTTGCCAAACCACTGACATGCTATAAAACTAAGGCTGTATCATTCATGACTCAATAGAAATCTCGATGTAGAACTAAAAAGTAGATTTTAAAGGGTAATTACAGATTCTGGCAATTAAAAAAATATATATTTAGGATTTTGTGTAGATAGTTGTAAAGATATACTAGAGACTTTACTCTTTTTTTTTTATCCAGTAAATTTTTTTTTGTCCATTTGATTATTTGCCATTCTCAGTGCAGAATGTCTCTGGTATACAACTTTCTACACAAAATCCTAAATACATTTAAAAAACATATACATATATATATATATATTGTGCCAGACTTTTAAACTTTTTTTTTCTAGTTTCATGTTTTTTGCACTGAGTTTTATTTTTATCTCCAAAATCAACTGCATCATTCAATCATAAACTTTGTAAATATCGTAGAAGTCAAGAATATTGCTATAATTTCTTAATCAACATTAAATATTTTAGGCCTGTATGTTAACAGTTTTTGTTTATAACCACATTCTAAGTTTTATTTATTTATTTATTTATTTAAATTCAGGTATAATGTTTCGGTATTCCTACACATGGAAAATCCACTAACTTTATTAATGAAGAAAACAATGTGGAAAATTTAATATTGACAAAAAGTCAAAATTCATATGACATGAAATTTTAAATAATAATAAATTCATCATATAAAGAACCTGTATATGTTTTAAAATAATTTAATTTATGAAAGGATTAAAAATGGTATAGTCCTGTTTGGAAAGTGATTGATGTTCTGAAAATCAGGGCTCAGTTTTCAGAACAGGGATGATACTGAATCTATGCTGATGACGCTGAAGTGTAAATATAGCAGTTTGACTGAAATCCACTGGCTTTATCAGGTTTTACCGACCAAACAAATCCAGAATGTAGTCCTGTATACAATCATCAGATGTCTTCTCATCCAGAGCACGGGATAGATTTGTGAATTTGATGATATTAATAAGAGGGATGGGGGAAAAATGCTGAAGGAAGGTGTTTTGTGAATTCAGGCTTTGTGACCTTAGGATTGTGGGTAGCCCAAAGCTATGCTCTGGTTCTCTGGCCTTGCCTCTGATGATAAAGGTGGTGGATTTATTCAGACATGACGTGCAAAAAGAGAGAAAAGACAGCCTTCATAGTGACATACAAAAATACAGTATGTTGAAATTCATTTCTTTGCATGAAACTAAAAGTTGATTCGAATGTGTATGTCAGTTCCCCACAAAAGAAATATGTTACTTCAGCATAAATTCATCTGGGTCCCTGGAGGACTAGTGGTTAGGCCTCGGCGCTCTTCCTGGCCAGGGAACCAACCCCAGCCACTGGGATTGCACAAGACACGGCACCCCCAGTGCTGGTCCTAGGCCGGTATAAAACTGGGGAGGGTTGCGTCAGGAAGAAAAAAAAAAACTGTGCCAAATCAATAAAGGGAGACCAATGATCTGCTGTGGCGTCCCCTAATGGGAGCAGCTGAAAGAGGAAGAAGAACATAAATTCTTCTCTTACACTTTATTTATCTTGTTAAGTTAACTTGTCGGTTCCATGTGAATGAATTATTTTTCATTAAAAACTGTTTTAAATGCAGTTTGTTTCATTTCTTTGTGTATAGCCAACATTCACCCAGATGAGGATGGGTTCCCTTTTGAGTCTGGCTCCTCTCAAGGTTTCTTCTCAGAGAGTTTGCCTTTGGCTGGCTCATTAGGCATAAATTAAAAATGTTAATTTAAATTTAATATCCAGCTTTCGGTAAAGCGCTAAGTCAATAAAATTGAACAATAAAATCAACATGAAACGCCACGTATACAGTCACTTAAGCTCAGGATCAAACTTCAGACCCTGGAGCTGTGAGACAGCGATGCTACCCACTGCACCACATGTGAGGTGATTCAATAAACTTAATGCTAGTCATCATTTCCTGTCAGAGCCGACATCCTAGCATCTGATAACCTGATTGGATCACACCACTGCTAGGTCAGTGGATTACAGTCCCTACATAATTCAAGCTTTTCGATTTTCAATATTCGTGTGTATATCTTTTAAGGCTCATCATTAACGTATACCTTTTTTTCTTGGGCTGTCCTGCTAGCTTGTACACAGTAAAGTACATTGCATATGGGTTGCATATATTGGGTAGTTTAGTTGGTTGATTTGTTTCATTATTGAGGTAATTTGGCAACAACCCAGCATGTTGGTTTAGATATTCCAGTCTCATGAGGCCATTTTAAATTTTAGCCTCCAGCTTGTAACAGACTGAACTTGTTGATTTGTTACCCAGTCTGCTGCTTTCCTTTAAAAAGGTTAGCGATACAGTATATCCCATGTGGTTGACTGATTTCAGGCCATTTATGTCTGCCTCTTTAATATTCATAAGTAAATAAATTCACCCCCCAGTTGGTTATATAAAATTGACATTATTTTTGTTCGCTTATTAGCTCCATTACTGTTGCGCATGTCCCGGGATAACCTCGCAGGTGCAAATGTGATTTAAAATGAGTGTATTTTTATGAAAAACTTCTTTTCTGTTAGTCGCTGTTAAGATATGATGTTATTTACGATAGAGCGCTCGGTGATGTTAGGCTAGCTACACTCTGTGGAGATAAACAGCGCATATAAGCCCATAGTTACGTTTATAGTTAGATTTGTGACGATTTGTAAACACACTGCTGCAGTCGTGAGCGTTGCTCAGTGGGGTCTCAGTGCAGTCTAAAGCCCTGTTCGGATGGGATTAAATGTACACAGGGTCCTGGGGGAATTTCCTATTTTCCAGGTGCCACTCTGTGATTTTATTTCTGGCCATGTCTGTGTTTTTCTCCATCCTCCTCCGAGAAATTTACAGGCTGAGTTATGAAGTGTCTTTCACCAAACTCAACGGTTCTCTGATAATTTTAGTCCAGATACATGTCTGTGGCTTTCTGTGTAGATGTCACCTCATGTTGGAAAAAAAGATGTCTGACTGCTGCTACTTGCTGTATTTAGTCACGTAGTACGCACATCACTGACATTATACATTCCCTAATCACGAAATGAAAAATGGATGCTTTAGAAGATTCTCTGTGCTTGCATATACTTGGTCTGGGCAGTCTTAGGCTGAATAAAGGAGCGGTTATAACCACAGCTACAGGTATTAAGCATGACTTTATATTCACATATGCACAATATCATCAACTTTTAGTCTTCTATAAATATTGACTAGCTGTAATGTTAAATGCTAAAATAAATTAATACTGTAAATGATTTAATGTTTATGTTGTGAACTGCTCAAATCATTTACCGTTATTAATTTGTCATCATTTAACATTAGATATTTAAAGGAAATGACCACGTGATGCAAACATCGTAGAAAGTACAACCCACTAGAGAGTCACTCCGTCTGTAGTAATGTTATTGCTGTCCAGAGGCGAGGGTTTTATCACTGAGGAGACGTTTAAGAAAATGTATTACAGACATCTGGCTGATAAACCAATCCAATCAGAATAGGGCTAAATGTAGAATTACACTCATGCGTGACTACAAATTGCAGCAAGAACAAAGTATCTTTTTAAATAATGCATACATACATACATACATACATACATACATACATACCCAACACACTGATTTAAAAAATAACCCAACTTTGGCTAGGTGCTATATTAACCCTTAGTTGGGTTAATAATTGGGTTGTTTTTAATGCAACATTTTTAAATGTGTAGGCAGCTGATATCACACTCCTGTGTAGCACATGGACAAAAGTATGTGCACCCCTGACCATCACACCCATATGTGGTTCTTCCCCAAACTGCTGCCACAAAGTCAGAAGCTCACAGTTGTACAGAATGTCTTTGTGTGCTGTAGCTTTACAATTTTCCTTCACTGGAACTGAGAAGTTCCAAACCTGTTCCAGCATGACGATGCCCCTGTGCACAAAGCGAGCTCCATGAAGACATGGTGTGTGAAGGTTGGAATGGAAGAACTCGAGTGTCCTGCACAGAGCCCTGACCTCAACCCCACTGAACACCTTTGGGATGAACTGGAACACCGACTGCACCCCAGATCTCCTCACCAACATCAGCGCCTGATCTCACTAATGCTCTTGTAGCTGAATGAACACAAATCCCCACAGCCACACTCCAACATCTAGCAGAAAGCTTCCCAGAAGAGTGGAGCTTATTATAACAGGAAACAAGGGGTGAATAAATCTGGAATGAGATGTTCAACAAGCACATATGAGCATGATGGTCAGGTGTCCACAAACTTTTGGCCATATAGTGTATCTGAGGACCAAAGCCTTGTTGTTGTAAATAAAATCTGTGCAAACACGTGTGTACTGTATATGTGCATGAGTGAGCGGTGCCAGAAAAAGCAGTATAACGATTCTCTGTGTTGATTGTACACAGTCCTTAATACACCTACACTGTTTTCACAGGGTCGTGGGGTCCATTCACCTCACACAAACTTTTCTTTCCACTTCACTTCTCACACACACCCACTTTGCTTTCTCAAGCACATACTTTCATGCGGCTTGAGACAGCGATAGAGACAAACAGTCTGGAGGTATGGTGGATGAAAGGCAGAAATGTAACCAAAGATGGGATCTTCACTTAGCAGTTATCTCTGTTTATCCTTACTACTTGATAATCTGTCCATTTTCAACCCGATTGTGTCTGTAGAAGGTGTTTTTATTGTAGACTGTGTTTATTTAGTAGTGGGAAGTTTAGTTTATCAGAGCATTACCCAGATTTTAGCTTCAAATATGTTCATTAAATTAAATAAACTAAGCAATTTTGGCTTTGGTAGTAAATGTTTATGCTAGCATTTCTTACCCACTTGTACACACAGAAAGTGCTCTCACATACACAGTGTCCTCTCTGTATGCATAAAGTAAAGATTTCACACTTCATGTGGATAAAATTGATCAAATTTGAAGTAGAGACTTGTAAATTCCCACTGCACACACACACACACACACACACACACACACACACAGGACTCAGGGCAATGCGTGGTGACTGTCAGATGTTTAATCCATTCAATACAGGATTGTTTAGTCAGTGCAAGTGCCAAGGAACATGAGTTCAGTGAAGAGCGTGTGTGCTGTTTATGTACAACTTGTACTGTATAAAAGAAAATAAATCATATACATTAGTGTTCTTAGGACTGAATCTGCGGATGACACGTGCGACATCCAGGTCAGCAGCAAAGAAAACGGAAAAACAAAAAGAAACAGTAAACAAAAACAAATGAATGCCAAAGCGAGAAGACAAACAACTAAACAGAGAAATGGCTTTAAAAAAAAAAAAAAATACAGGAGGGCTGTTGTTTTCTTCATTCAAATAACCACAAAATAAGTCAATTAATGGCATTACTTGTATATAGATTTATATTTATATATCTAAAGTGCATTATGGTACAAAAATATAAAAGATCAGCAGCACCTTGATACCTTTACAAAATAAATACACCATTCAAACAAAATAAATTACTGCAAATCTGACATTGATAATTGGTATAATCCTTACAATATATATATATATATATATATATATATATATATATATATATATATATATATATATATATATATATATATATATATATGTAAACAAGAAAAAAAAGAATAAAGCAAAGTATTCACAAAGATCATAATCTATAGCCCCACAGAGCAATGGGATAATGTTTCATCATTATCTTTATTATTCGTTTATCACTAATTGAGAATATTTACATACAATAAATATTTTTGCTATCAACTCTTCCAACTATCACCATTACAGTGATTACTGCAACATGAGCATTTTGGTGTCCATGTATAACGTCTAATGTCCTTACGAATCTGAAAGACAAAACAGAAAGAGGCCAGGTCAGCTTCAGAGACACGGTTCTTCAGCTTTTTATATCACAATGATTCCCTCACAGAGTTTGGGCGATTGCTTGCAGATATTTTTTTGCTTTGTTTTGTGTGTGTGATTGGTATACTGAGGATTTATTGAGGAACTGTTCTGGTCAGACTGAGTAGATTTTTCAGGGGAAGCTGTACAGGTGTTTGCAATTATGCAAAGGAGACGTGAAAAGCCTGACTGATCCCGAACCCTGCACTCAACATCAAACAGTGTGCAGTTCCTCCGTGCGGAAGCATGGAAATGCAAGTGGAGAACTATTGCCAAAGTATTTGTGTGTGTGTGTGTGTGTGTGTGTGTGTGTGTGTGTGTGTGTGTGCATGCAAGCAAAAGATGTTGGCCTCAAAGAAACTCCCGAAACCAGCAGTGATTCCCAAAAGTAGCAGTATTTATACTCAAATGACCCATTTTACTTTATACTACAATCAACACTATTAATGATTTAAATGAATTAAATAAAATGAATTTCTTGAATAAAAATGATTTTGCCTACATGAAACTTTATGTCCTTGGCATAAAAAAACCTTCAACTTTTACATTTACTTTTACAAAGATTGCATAAATGTATTAAATGCATTAAAAATGACAGGTCTTTGTGCAACTGAAGCAAGGAGATGATTTTAGCCAATGCAACACGATCCTCATCTCTTATTTGACTTCGTCTTAGAAAGTAGAAATACTTTGAATATAGTCAAATTTAGCCAACAGGAGATTATTAAACGTATTTCTAGACGTGTGTACTCATTTCAAGCTTGAAATAGTTTTGTTCTATTGGCAGATAATTTTGCTCATTTTAAACATTTATTTCTAGAAAGAAGCTAAATTATCTGCCAATAGAACAACATTTCAACTATTTCAAGCTTGAACACATGTCTAGAAATATTTAATAATCTTATACTGGGTTCGCTGTAATCTTATAAGAGGAAATACTAAATACATTTGACTATATACAAGAGGTTTTTTTACTTGCTAAGATGGTATTTCTTGCAGTGTTCTAATACCTGCACACACACACACACACACACACACACACACACACACACACACACACACAGGCCATTATTTCCGTAAATAATGACTATAATGATGATCACTGATATGGACGCAGGGCTATCATGAGAAAGACGAGGTTGCTTTACCGTTGTCAGAGACTGACAGTGTTCTAGTGCACCGCTGCTTGCTGGGCCGTGTGTATTCGCTGCTCCAGGTGGAAGCCATTGTCTGGTTCGATAGCCATTGGCCTGTTCAGTGAACGGGTTCGCCGTTTCCTCTTCTCTCCTTCCCTCCGCTTTCCTGCTTTTCCTTTCTTCTTCTTCTTCATCCCGGCCTTGGGTGCTCCATCTTTGTATATCTGTGACTTGTTGGTCTCTTGTGGTAGGTTGGTGCCCTCCTCGTCTTCTGGGCTGAAGCTGATTGGCAGGTTCTTGGTGCCGCCAGCGGGCTTAGGGTTAGCTGTGCCTGGGCTCAGACTGATGCCCATGCCCATGCCTACACCCATGGGAACTCCTACACTGATAGCCCCGCCTCCGCCGCTGACTCCGCCACGCTGCTGCACTTCACGGAGCTCGGCTGTATGCACTTCATGCAGCAGCTCCTGCAGCCACATGCGCCGCTTGAAGTCCTGCAGTGTTCGACCCTTGTCATGCATCAGCTGGGCATGTGTCACTGACCGCTTCCTGAGAGAGAGAAAGAGAGAGAGAGAGAGAGAGAGAGAGAGAGAGAGGGAGAGAGGAGGGGGTGGTGGTGGAGATGAAATAACTTCTCAGAGTAAAGTGACACTGCCTGGCCCAAACTTGTATGTAATTATGTATAATATGCAATATATGAAACATATAACATCTTTAATATTAATTTAAAAAATCTTGTTGATTAAAGAAATTGAGCCAAGCACCTTAAAGTATCATGCTGACACATCATTCTAAAATCCAACTTTAAAAAGCGTCTTTTTGACCTGATGTGGTTTTATACGCAACTCTACATGGATTTATTTTGCAGTGATCCATGACATGTAAGCAAATGCTGTGTGTGTGTCTGGTTTTAATCATAATCATAATAATGATAATCCATCCCAAAATCCAGTCCACAACATGGTGCATTTTAACTCGAATCCGCACCGAGGGTCAACACTGTGCCAAATCTGCTCTCTTCTCGTTTCGGCCTTGTGAAACTCGGTCCTTGGCCTTGGGCCTTGTTCAGCCTTTCCCCAAAGACTCAACAGTTCCAGATCCCTTCATCTAACCATAATAAATCACTGAGTGATGATGTGAAACGCCTTCAAATAGCGCACGGTGCCGTGGAACGACCTGCTGGGGGGCGTAGAGGTTTCTAACTGTTTTGAGACGCCCTTCACATAATTAACTATCAGCTTTAAACATAGTACATCAGAGCTGTCTCGAGCTGCGCTTTCCTGCGCAATGCCAAAAGCCAGTAATCACGCTGAACTTTCTTTAGAGGAAACACGTTTAATATGTTGACAGGCAGCCTAAGCTTGTTTAGCATGAATTCTATTTAATGCTGTAATTGCGTCCCACTTAAAACACTTCCCAAGTCCAGGTGCCTGTACCTCTGACAATTGCTTCTGCAGTTGCTTCAATGGCTTCTGCAGTTGAAAAAGCCCTCTGCTATCGTATGCACTTTTGGATACTGGGCACACGGTCCAAATGTCTTGAAACAATTACACATATCACAGAGCTGGTGCTTTCAACGTGCCAAAGTAAAGCATAATTCGGGGCTATTTCAAAATATTCACTCTTTCGCCTGGGAGAGAGCGGCGGTGGGTCTGACACCCGCTCTCCTGCAGCTGTGTAGGGGCCGGCAGGCGTGCATCACAGTTACCAGTAGGTGGCAGTAAAGTAATAAGTGAACTATTAAAAGTGATGAATGGACTGGTCATATCAGGACAATTTCAGTCACGTCTTAGCACGGTCCAGAAGAAACAAACACTGTATCCGTCATAGGAACATTCCTCTTTTATACCTGTTCAGCCTCTTTTTTTTTCACACATATGATCACATTCATATATAACCATTTATTTTTTATTTTCTAACATTCATTTTTATTTTATAACTGATTGTTTATATAATCAGTTGATGGATGAATCCCAAGTGGCTTCATATTCCCTACATGACTGTGCTACATCATTTATTCAAACAGACCCTGTGTGAAATAATGGCTTCCGCAGCCTATTTAGTCCAGCGCAAGCTGTTCGGGAATCAGTTTCAGCTCCAGCCCTTTCTTCATTTCAACAGGTAAAGTGGTACACACGGTGGTTATATGTGTCTGTCCTACGTGCTGTGATCTATAAACACACAATACAGACACTACACAGGCGTAAATGTGGCTATTTCCCCACCAATCTGTTAAACTGATCTGGTAGAGAATTATTGGCCAGGCGTTTTTAGATGAGTTTCCCCTTCTTTGGAAAAAAACGGTTTATTATCCCCAACACGTGTCCTAAATAGTTTATGAGAGAGAACTTTCCTGAAAGGATTAACCACTCCTTTATAAAAGCCAAAATCCAGTTGCTCTGTGTGCACCGATAAGTTAACTGATGGGAATAAAGTGACAAGACAAAGGGTAAAATCTGAATGTCAGCACACACACACACACACACACACACACACACACACACAAGAAGCCCTTGTTCTTAATCTTGGATTCAGAAGGCCCTGAGCGCGAGCATTACATTACACAGAAGACCGAAAATACACAACCATGACCATGTCAGATTTGATATGTTTCACTGTATGTATTGTAGACAGATATATGTTGAATATTTTTCCACAGGTTTGGCATATGAATATTTTTGCTCTTGTGTGACCTAGATAGTAAAGGTAAAGGGAGATATGAATGAGATGGTATGTGGTCTGGTCTAAAAATATCCACTACCATTTGGGATACTTCGTGGAGGACACGGATGAGAGCACACAGGATTGAAGGCTCCACTATACGCTGAAAGAGTGTGTGGCAGTATAAAGGCACAGAGTCAGCTGTTAACGCATTGTTATCACGCCATCATGTATGGTGTTAAAGCACACTTATTCAGTTTACTGAGAGTCTGGGTCTGAGTCAGCTCAAAGGAGAACATGCCAAATAAATGACCAGTACTTAAATATTTCTCATGAGCAGTTATAAAAATTTTTTTTCTACCTTCAGTGCAGTGTTAGAAATGGGCAAAACATGTTTCTTAATTTGGGTTTTACAGTTTAATTTAAAAAATGAATCTGTTCTACCATCATTTTACATTTACAGCATTGAGCAGATGCCCAGAAAAAAATTCCAGAGAAATTTTGCTACTTTACATTGACTGAAAGCAATTGCTCAGAGGTTTCTTTTGATTATTTGCTCACTTTTCAGCTGATGAAGCACACATTACATACTGATTTACAAAAATTTGCTTTAGCGCTGATTGCAAATAGCTGTGCAAAAAAGTGCAGCTAAGAGGAACAACTATACTTATATCTACTATTGTTTTTGCTTTGAATAGGAAGCTCGCTTCATATGCTTCCTAAGGCACAATCAGAGATAGAAAGTGAGGAAGGAAAAAAAAAAAGTGTGCACATGGAAGCTGTCAAGCTGTTGCTTTTTGGTTCACCTGAAGCCGTGAAGATGTTTATCTGTGTTGTTTTAAAAAATAGAGCACTGGTGGGAGTGCCCTGTAATTGGCCCCGTAATGCAATGCGTGTACTTGGAGAAATCTTTCTGGCGCATATGTGTTTGATCTTCTCTGGCTTACTTGGGACGCGGCCATGTTAAACTCCAGTAGGAGGCATTGTGCTCAATGGCAGATTGTCAACGACGCCGACTTGTCAGCATAAGCTTGTTATATACGGTACACGCCCTTTTGGATGTTTTGCGAGCCCCTACAAAGATAAAATATCTTGAGTGGATCCTGATGAAAGACCTGCGCTGTTTGGATCCAGCTGCCTCTACATGATACTTTAATATCCCCTGCTCGAGCGAGAGTTTAGTCTATTAGAGATTATTATTATCAGGACTCAAATTGGAGGAGACTGCATTAGTACAAGCTCTGACATTGGCTGAAAAAAATAATAAAAGAGTTCCATTGTCCTGGCAGTGATTACTGCTGATTAATAGATCCAGCAGGAACTGTTTATAGAGTGCTTTCCTTTGAAAGAATAGTTCAGTCAGCGTAGGTGGCAGAGTAACGAGAAAAGTCTGACTAATCCGAGGTCAAAGGTGAAACGGCACATCGCAGTCTTTGGTGACTAGACACACATCATTAAACAGAGCCGTGAATGGCCAAGCCCGTGGCCTCATCCAACAACCAGTCACCACCTTCCACCACCAACAAACAAACACGTTTGGAACTTGCTTGTATGGGAGTAGAGACCACACACACACACACACACACACACACAAACAGACACATGAATCAGCCCAGAGCTCGATCCTGCATCAACACGACAGCTCCAACAGATCCTCCCTGTAATGCTAAAACTATGAAAACGAGCTCAGTCAGAGCGCACAGCGGATTTTAGTCAGCAGACGCACAGTCCGTGTGTGTGTCTCTGCTCCTTCATGCAGAAAGTCGACTGTACCATCCCACCAAACACACAGGCACATGCCTCTATATTGAAAGGAAATTTGTCTGTGCTATTTGTAATGTCATTTATAAGATGCGTTCATTACATTAACACTGTGGAATGCTCCCAGTACGAGCAAAACTCAAGAAAACAGGATGAGTGAAGAGCTCATGCAAAGACAAACATCTCTCTTTCTCCCTCTCTCTAACACACACACACACACACACACACACACACACACACACACACACACACACACACAGAGTTTCCCCAAATACATGAATCATGACATATACACACTGTCACACACCCTCATTCTGTTTCTCTCTAACGCTTCATTAAAAGCTGATTGGAAGGTTAAACCACCACGGGCCGGGCCAAGGAGTGCACGAGCATTATGGGAGATTAGCTTTCCAAAGCAAATGGCTCTCCAGAACTATGTTTTGCATCCTGGGCCCTGGTCAGGGTTGCGCCGGACATGAAAGCACATTTACTCGGCTCGGCATAATGTACTCCAGCAGGAGAGTGCGTTTAGCTTGGGCCGCCGCCTAGTCCAGCATCAGCACTCTCTCTCTCTTTTTTACTCCTCACCTCTGCTGCTCCTTCCTCTCTGTAAGCCCCCTCTCTATCAGACAGCGAGCCCCTTGTGGCACAGGCCGAGGGGAGGCCGCTGGAGAAATGGATGGCAGCAGGCAACTGGCACGGTAAGAAATTGAGTCATGGCCCAACAAGCTGAGAAGGGAGTGATCTGAGAAGCGGGAAAGGTGGAGAGGTGGAGGGTGTCAGAGCGCTCCATCGGAGTGAGTGTTCACCCCCCTCTAAGTAAACACACAGGTGGGCGCTAGCAATGAAAACAACTCCTAGCACGATCTCCAAATGAGCACATTTTCCATCCTGGTACAGCCACCCACCTCACTCTCCCACTGTTCAACAGGTGATATAAGTGAGAGGAGCAGAAGTTACGTTACAAAAAACTAACTAACAGCTATTTATTTATTTATTTATTTAGCTAGTTAGTTTATAGTTGTTTTTTTATTGACACCTAAAGACTGAAGCATATTCACACAAACACACACACACACACACACACACACACACACACACATATACGCACAGCATCAAGTTTTAAAAGCTCATTGACTTACATTCTGTTGCTGAGGGCGTCGATGGGCCTGCCGTAGTGTGGCACAGGAGAACACAATAAAAACACAGCCAAACACCACTGCTGCAGAATCCTCCTTGAACACAACATCCTTGTAATCTACAAAAAACACAAAACACACACACACACACATGCGCATATTAGATAAAGATCCGAGCCCACGTGCTGGAGGACACATCATTTCTCAGTATCTGAATCATCTGTAAACTTGGCATGGCAAACGGAAATGTAACTTCTGGCGATGGTTGTTCATTGTGTTGCTATATTGGGTGTATAAATGCAAACAGACAATGGAAGAATTTATTTTAAACCACAAAATAAATGTCTGTCCTGTTTTCCTTCATTGCACTGCCTTATGAGAATGAGTTGAGGAGAAAAGGCTGAAAGGCTACAGTTTGTTAACTCAAACCAGTTCATCATGCTTCAGAAAAAAAAAAAAAGGGAAAAACGAATTCCAGCAAGTCTTCTGGGCCACTACAAAACTTAGCAAAACCCAAGTCAGCTGAGAGACAACACACACACACACACAAACACAGAACTTACTCTCCCAACAGCGATGTCTTTTTCTCAGACTGGCCTCTTGCTTCTGTCCTCTCAGTACTTAAAGACTGACAAAGTTCAGGCAAAGTGTCCAGGCTGCTGTGAAATAAAACCAAACAGCAGCCAAGCACCAATCAAGCAGTGACCCTCCAGATGTTGACGTCTTCTTTACGTTGAGGAAAAATCTCACCAAATCAACTCTCCAACATGTGTCACTTCACAAAAAAACACAACAACAACTCCTTGTCTTCTCTCTTCTTATCTCCACCGAACTCATTTAAAGTTTTTGAATCAACCAGAACTGAGCCAAAAGCAATCCAGAGGCTACGTGATGTGAGGTGTGTGAGTGTGTGTTCTCCAGGTGATCTGAGCAAGGCAAGGCAGTCTCTCTTATTCTGCTGCCTGAGGCTGTGCTTCAGCCTGTTATAGAGGAGGCTGTGGACCAGCGCAGTGATGGGAAAGTTTAAGCACAACTGTCTGAGTGCAGGTTGAGGGAGGGAAAAGAGAGAGAGAGAGAGAGAGAGAGAGAGAGAGAAAAGGGGGGGTGGAAAGGAAGAGAGGAAGAGTGGGAGGGGAGGTTATGACTCGGGGAGCCCTCACAAAGAGTCAATCCTTGTGTAGAAGTGAGCACGAATGTGTATGTGTGTGTTTTAGGAAGAAGAAAGAGAGGCCAGATGTGGCAAGAAGGTGGCGCCCAAGGAGCATTTCAGCTAGACATGAAATATGTTTAATGTGTCACACAAGGAGAAAAGACCCATCTGTGGCAGTTTGTGAGAAAAAACGATTAAATAGGAAGGTGTGAGACGCTTCCATATCAGCAAGCACGCCAGGCGCAGCGACGCGGTTGCTGGATTTCTGAAGACACACTTTAAAGGAAATTCACAGCATTCTTTACGCCCCAAAGAGCCAATTTAGTACATGTGATAAACGGTGTAAGGAGCCCAGAGACATAGCAGGGCTCATTAGAAACGAGCGTGTTGGGGTTGTTGGGTTGTATTTCTTTATGCTCACCAGTGACTTATACGACGAACTAGAGAGCCATTAACGATGTGATATTTCGCTGGCACAAGTTTGAGCCATTTTTTGCGTTTCGTTTCAGGACAAGTATGAATTAGCAACGTGGATGAGGAATTGTTACACTGCGCACTATGTCACAGACGCCAGGCCTGACTTTACACCCACAGTACAGATTATCATTTTATAGGGGTCACAATCGTTTATATTTTAATATCCTCTGACAGAGACAAAAGGAAGGTGTTTTACACTGAGGGTGCTGGAATTTTAAGCAGCATACGTGTATACACATGACATGCGCGATCTATCTACATATTATTATGATTATGCAGTGCAAAAAATGACATCTTATCAAGTGAAAATGTCTTGAATATAATCAAGCGTATCGAGTATTTCCTGTTATAAAATTACAATAAAACAAATATAACATTATTATAACTTATTTCTAGACATTTCTTTTTACTGATTTCAAGCTTTCAAAGTTCTTATTCAGATCATTTTGCTTAATAATCTTATATTTGGTTTATTTCACTCATATAATAGGAAATGCAAGATAGATTTGACTATATTTAAGATATTTCCACTTGCTAAGATGCCAATTTTTTGCAGTGTAAGACTTCTTGTAAAGTCTTCTTCAGCATTTTGCGCTCATCTACAGTTTCACATGCAGAAAAAGTCACTGTATGTTTATATCTCTTACTCAGCAGGTAGATGTGTAACAGATAAGGCCTTTACAGGTTCTCAGAATCAAAATGTTGTTCCACTAGCATTAGCAGTGAGGATTAGACCGCTCAGCCTTTAATCTCTATCCTCCTTCTGCCTATGAAACTAATTCTGATGACATTTTCTGCTATCAGGAAGTTGGCTTTGTCCACTTCGTAACGTAGAGCCGCATTCGAATAACCTCGGAAGTGGGAATTACGTCGGAATTAACTGGGAATTACATCATTTTCGAGCTACAAAGTGAGGAAAAAACATGGATCATTTTTTAGCACCCAGCTAACTGTGATGGGCGATTGTATATTTTCCTCCTGTAGAATCAGGGTTATAGATTTAACAAATGAAAGTGTCTGTATGTTGATTGATCTAAAGCTAATGCTTGTATATACGGTGTAACTCATTTAAAGGTAAGAAGTGCTGCTGTGTTTACTGTTAATGCTGTGAGCAGCCATGTTTATTTGATGTCACTTGCTGAAATCGGAGTTTCCTGAGTAGGAATTTCCGAGTTGAGGAGGTGTTTATTATTGTTTTTTTTTGTTTTTTTTTCCTAGTCAGAGGTCAAATTACACATTTTTGTCAGACCCAAATCTGAGTAGAGCTAAGTCCTGTAGTCTTGGGTTCAGATAAAGCCACTGTCTTCTCTCTTTCTACAGGACCGTTATGTTCAGTGTCATCAATGTAAAAGGAAACAGGGACAAAAAATCCAAACTGGATCATACTTTTGTGTCATCAGAGCAGTCATCCTTGGAAAGTTTCATTTATAGCGACCCACACAGCTTCATAAGTTTGGCTTGGACTCCCACATAGTAAATTGCTACAGGGACCTGGACACGGAGCTTTGAATTTGGAGCCTGTTTATAGGAAACATTCCTGCCCCTCACTGTAACTCAGCTGGAGAGATACCTAAGTGCTCTCATGAGGCAACGGGCCAAGCTGGCTCTCTAACTGCGCATAAGGCACCCAAGGACTTCCTTCTGTCGTCTATATGGGACCTCTAAAAGCAGAACGTGCCCCTTTTTTCCTGGTCTGAGACACTATGGCAGGAGGGAAGGGTTCTTCCCATGATCACACCCACTTCCTGTCATTTCCTGCGTTTCATAGAAGAGCTCTCCAGTCACAGACTTCAGTGTCCACCATCCTTCCATTTCATCGTTTCCCCCTTTCCCTCTACTGCTTTAATCAGAAGGGTTGAAATAACCAATCCGTCCCACCCATCATCAGGCTGAATAATCTGGCGGCACTGAGTGCTCATCCAGGATTAGAGCATTGCCTCCTTATGAATGTTTGGCTAATGTTCTGGACCACCTCCAGGACTCTGCAAGAGCAAAATATTCTCCAAAACAGCTCTGACGTGCCATGAAAAAAGTCCATGCCTGCTGTGTAAAAGCCTGTGCTCAGGGATTTTCATGATTGTTGGGCACCACAAATGCCCGTGAGCCAATGCAAACTGCTGCAGCTGGGTTTTTTTTTATACATAAAAATGCTGCTGATTTAATTTCAAAGACATCGCAACTACCGTTCCTGAGATGTAAACGTGGTTATAATGCTATCACACTCACTGAATACTGATGATAATTGCGTGTCTCTGAGTGAAGCCGATTGAATCATTATTCATTTCTGTCCTATTTTCCCGCAAACGTGAGTCAGTTTGATGTTCCACAGATTGTTAAACCTACATACACTGATTTCATGGCTCACTTTTATGTTAGCATCCCACCCACAGACACATCAAGGGAATTCTAGGAATTCCTCCAAGCTGGACTTGCCAGCGCACACAGCAGACATGCTCATTCAGCATTGCCATAGGCGCCTTTAAAACATTAGAGAGGCTTCAGTCACACAGTTACATGCTGTTAAATGCGATTTTGTTTTAGGCACACCGTCTTTATGTTTGACTTAAGAACCCTCCGAGCCTTTAAGATACCTCGATTTGCTTGTTTACTGCTGCAAGAGATGCATTTGTAATTGCACACTCCCTAAAAAAAAATAAATAAAAATTAATAAATAAAAAAAACTTTTGTGAAGATTGCTTCAGGCCTCAAAATATGTCGTGAGCTCCTGCTTTCAAGATAATGATTCACATGCATCGATCCATGTGGAGCCCCTTACAAATGCATTTTACAAAATTACAGCTCATTGTGCATGGCATCACTCACTAGCTTCTGGACAACATGTGTTTTTTTTTTTTTTTTCGCGATGCAATATACCTGACTTTTTTTTTTTTTTTTTTTACACACTCACTCATTAGTGTATAATAGCAAACAGACTGCCTTCCTCACCCAGAAGCTCTTTTAATTGAAGACTCTCATTCTCTTGACAAACGATTTGCCCCCAAGTAAGGCAGCAGAGTGCAAATTAGTGCAGTCTCTGGCATTTTATGACCTCTTTTTTTTTCCTTTTGGTGTTGACCTGATCTACCTGTTACAGTCCACAGCCCATGTGGTCCTTTCATCACTTATATAAAGCGTTTCACATTTGCTAGGGGGAAAAAAAAAAAAAAAACCCTCATTCGAGGGTTCACTAAAAAAGTCTACATTACCTGCATATAAACAGGTGAAAAAAAGAGTCTTTCCTGGCAGGCAGAAGCCAGTGGGGAACAAGCCAGGAAAGCTGTTTTAGCTTCATCAAAACTTTCTGTCGTTCGCCAGTGTAGAATATAAAGGCCTGCTTTTAATCTACAAACTCTCTTTCATCCATATCTTGATTTTTTTTTTCTATCCTATTAATCAGTGACATCGTGGACAGTGCAAACATCTTAAATATAGTCAAATCTATCTTGTATTTCCTATTGAAATAAACCAAATATAAGATTTTTTACTTATTTATTTTACTAATTTCACAATAGTCTTATTCTAATTTTATTCTAATTCTATTTCTTTTCTGAAATTGTCTTATTCTGTTGGCAGATAATTTTGCAATTTTATTTCTAGAAAGAAGCAAAATTATCTGCCAATATACAAAGAACATTTAAAGCTTGGAAATACTAGATAGATCTGACTTCTGTCTAGATATTCAAGATATTTTCTCCTGATAAGATGACTTTTTAAAGATTTTTTGCACTGCTCTGTCATTGTGAGCTCCTAATGAAGAGAAGACTACAGAGGGATCTCCAGACGTTAATTATTCCACATTTAATCAATGCATATCACAATTTATCGCAATGCATATCACAATTTATCGCAATGCATATCACAATTTATCGCAATGCATATCACAATTTCTTTGTCTAGAAACCTTTTGTTGTTGTTGGTGGTGGTGGCGGTGGTGTTATAGCGAATTTATTTTGGGTGCATTTTCATACACTGCAAAAAAAAAAAGATATCTTAGCAAGTGAAGATCGTATGAATAAAGTAAAATATGTCTAATATGTCTCATTATGAGATTATTATATAACAAATATAACATTAATCCTATTTCAAGACATTTTAATTTGAATTGTTTTACTTTGTTGGCAGATAATTTTCAAGCTTGAAATGAGTGAAAATATCTACAGACAGAATTATTAATGTTCGATTTGTTTAAAAACAATCTAATAAAGAGAATCATTGGGTGTAGAAATTAGCTTCAAGCCTCATAACAGTAATACTAGTCAACACAAATCACTAATGTGCACTAACTGTAAATTATTAGAGACAGGGCAATGGTTGCTAAATCAAGTCATCTTAAAAAGTCCTTCACTTTCATGTGTTCTCACTACAAAAAAAAAAAAAATCTTAGCAAGTGAAAATATCTTGAATATAGTCCCATTTATCTAGGATTTCCTATTATAAGGCTACAACAATCCAAATCTAAGATTATTAAAGCTTGAAAAAGTCAAATCTTTCTAATTTTAAGTTTTATTTAAAACAACGACAACAATAACAAAAGTATCGAAACTTAAAATGAGTAAAGGCATCTTAAAACGGGCTGAATAATCTTATATTTGATTTATGAAAATGGCATGAAAGGTTTTATTAGATACATATGTGCCCATATTCAAGATATTTTTACTTACTGAGATCATTTCTTTTCAGCACAAACACTGAAACACTGAAAATGATAGTAAGTGAAAATATCTTGAACATAGTCATATGTATTTAGTATTTTCTGTTATAAGATTACAATAAACCAAATATAAAGTTATTAAACCTGTTTCTAGACATTTTTATTTACTAATTTCAAGCTTGAAATAGTCTTGGTCTATGGGCAGATAATTGAATTTTTTTCTAGGCAGAAGCAAAATGACCTTCCAAAACAATAAGGACATGTGGAGTTAGAAATGTCTAGTAATAGGTTTAATACTCTTATATTTGGTTTATTGCAATCTTATAATAGGAAATACTAGATAAATTTAGATACATTTGACTATATTCAAGATCTTTGTTTATTTATTTATTTTTTTTACAGATTCAGAATCCAAATGCAATGAATGAAGGACGGCCTTTAAGCGGAATCGTAACTGCGCATTCACGCGAAGATGAGGCTAGCTCGCTTAAAGGTAAAGTTCTGCAGAAGGACGTGATTAACAGTTGCTATTGTCATTGCAGTTTTTCTTTTCATCTTAATGGTTGCATTTATTAGACAAGCGACGGCGCTGAAATTTCAGCCCAGCAGCGAGCGTTCTGGCGAGCGTTCTGTGAGGAGTCCTGCAAAACGTTTCTTGAGAAACAGGATCTTTTGGACTGAAGCCTTTGGTCCTAAAATTGCATACAGAACTAGTCTAAAATAGCATGAAGTGAAAGAGAAAGAAAGGGGGAAAGGGAAGAGGAGGAAATGAGAAATATCATCCTTACAGATCTCGAGGGAAAGGTATGTCGGACTGTTGATGCATTCTCCTGGCAGACATGACTCGCTGAGTGTGGATGGAGTAACATGCTGCCTGAACCAAGTAAACCCACTGCTCTGCACTCAATTAGAGAAAACTGTAGCTGCCTTTCAGCACACGCTACAAGAGAGGGGGAATTCAGTCTGGCCTGGAGCATGAATAATGGCTTTTAGCTGCTCACTGACATGATCTGAAGCCCCCGTGTTTGATTTAGCATGCTGCTTGTCTGCTTGGCCACATCACTGACAGATCATACACGGAAATGTGTTGATTTAGGATCATCACTATCGCAACTGCGTTCAAACACTGAACAACAAAATCTTCTCGAACAATTGAAACTGGCATGCACTCTGGAGAAGACAGAGAGAGAGAGAGAGAGAGAGAGAGAGACAGAGACAGAGAGAGACAGACAGAGAGACAGAGAGACAGAGACAGAGAGAGAGAGAGAGAAAGCAAGAGAGAGAGACAGACAGAGAGAGAGAGACAGAGAAAGAGAAACAGACAGAGAGAGAGAGAAAGTGAGAGAGAGACAGACAGAGAGAGAGAGAGACAGAGAGAAAGCGAGAGAGACAGACTGAGAGAGAGAGAGAGACAGAGCGAGTGTCTTCCCCCCCCCACTCATTGATCAAGCTCCGTATGCAACAAGCATCCCTTAAACAAAATCGCCGCTGGAATCATTGCACAGTTCAAGTTATTCAGCATTAACACTTTCTAAAAGGGATTGACCTAACTTTTTAGAAACAAAAGTTCCATCTAGCATCTCAAACTTTTTTTTTTTTTGCTTTGTTTAGTTTTTTTTTTTTTGGTCGTCCCTCTAGGGTGGCAAAGAGACAAGACCTGTGATGAACCTCTAATTCTGAGAGTGCACACATCTAAAAAGCCTCCAGTCACAAATACAGGTATCTCATCGTTCCTCTCATTATCTTTCAGTGGAAATAGTTGATACTTCTGTAATATTAAAGACTCGTAGCCTCTGGGAAGATTCCTAGGACATAGGAAGATTCTTATACTCACTGTAGTGATGAAGAACAGATGCTTCTCCCCAAAAACGTCTTAGCAATCCACCAGGATAGTTTCGCAGCTCTTCAGAGGAAAAAAAAAAAAAAAACGAAAGAAAAAAAACGATGGAGTTCTTGTATTTTCTTGTTTCTCGCCGGCGTCTCACAGATGTATCTTTTTGTTACCTTACAGACAGGGAAGATGTGACAGTTTTCACTTCAGCAGAGGACTTCCTCTGAGGACTTCCTAGTGTTAGGCAAGTTGATTTTTTAAAATATATATATACACATATACAAGGTTAAGCCCCACTGCTGACATCATTAGTAAAGCATCATCACTGACTCACAGTAATACAAACCATGCTACATATGCAATTAGAGGATGCACTTACTCACACACTACTCTGCCTCCACACACACGCACACACACACGCACACACACACACACACACACACTCACGAATATACACATCCAAATACACTTTCCACTGTAAGTTGTATCTAATGGTGTGCTAAATAGAATCCGTTCAGTGCAGAAGCTGATCTCGAAGTAATCAAGTGAAAATATCTTGAATAGTTTGTCTAATATTTCTTCTTATTGAACGATTACAAACCAAACATACACTTATTCAGCTTGTTTGTAAATGCCTTTACCCATCTCAAGCTTTTTCTTACTGTATCTTTTTTGCTTCTCTGCTTCTTGAAATTAGACAAATTATCTGAAATGAGTAGAAATGTCTAGAAATGGGTTTAGTCATCTTATATCTAGTTTATTGTAATCTTATAATAGGAAATTCTACATGAATATGATTAAATGCAAGATTTTTTTTTTCCCCACTTGCTAAGATGTCTAAGATGCTGTTTTATTTGCAAATGTTGTGTCTTTTTCCTGTTTTTGAAACAGACAAAAATTGCATTGGTATGTGTTGATGTGTTTCATACCCCACACACACACACACACACTCACACACACACACACACATCACCGAGGTGCTCCACTGTGAACCCCTGTGGCTCAGACTTGATATTCTACACGAAAAATGACTGTTATTACGTGGGCTTGAATGCTACACAGACTATTTCAGGGACATTAATATTATCATTTAAAAGCCAAATATGAAAACAGGGTGATGAGACAGCGCTGAGTTCTTCTGTTTTGTCTGTCGGAGAGGAGAAACAGTGCGCTGCCATGGTGGTAATTAAGAGATGAGCCCACAAGGGAAAGATTCCTGTTTATTTTTTTTTTTTTCCTTTTGCCAAACTGCAGTAAAAGAGCTGGGGGGCTGTGTTACATTCGTAGAAAGAGTGCACTCTGGTTCCCAGCTGAAATTGGCTTCTTACTTGTCTGGCCTGGGCTTTGCTCTATGTTTAGCTGTGGCCGATGCCGGTGGTTTGGGCTCTACGCTCAGCTGCAGCTCTGGTGCACAGAGCGCCCACCTCAGTGTGTACTAAGACCTTTAGTGTGACCGAGCTGTCCTTCTGTGTGTGTGTGTCTCCTGGAGTAGCCGTTGTTTTGGTCAGTGTTAAACACGGAACAATGAAAACTAAAAAGACTGAAACTAAAAATATCTGGATGTTACAAAAGCTCACTGAAAAAAAAAAAACCCCAAGAGATTCATTGGTTCAATAAATATTACAAAGACAGACCTGTCTTTTTTTTTTTTTACACAAAAAAGTAAATGATTAGAATTACTGACATGCTTTAATTTCTGTACTAAATTAATTCATTTTAACATCTAAAAAAAGAAGTTTATGTTTACTTGAACCGATGGGACTCATGGACCATGAGCTTGCTTGCTGTTTCCTTCACATATATTTATTGACAAAGTTGAAAAGAATACACTCGTGTAGAACTGAAATTAAAAGTCATACACAGTTTAAATTAAATACTAATACCATATTACCAATACCAATACTAAACCATACTAATGTGGAGGCGGGGTTTGTGAACTCAATTTGCATATATTTGTGTAACTTTAAACTGATTTGACTTTGAGTATTATAGATGGGGTGTTCTTATTTATCTCTTATTCAATACTTCTTTTTTGTGTTGGCTCTAAGGCTGTGTGTGTGTGTGTGTGTGTGTGTGTGTGTGTGTGTGTGTGTGTGTGTGAGACCGAGAGAGAGACAGAGAGAGAGAGAGAGATAGTGTGCAAGTTGGTTAAGTCAGCTGTTCTCAGACTTTCGGCAGCCAGTGATCCCATTAACTGTAAAGTAAATTTTCAGTATGGATTAATTTCGTGAATGTTCTAAAAATGAAAAAAATTATTTTTTTTTTTAGAGCTTTCTATTCCTGTATGTTCCACATTAGGTCTGAGTTGTCTTTGGTGCTTGGACCCCTAAACATAATCATTTTGATAATGTGGGTTGTGATTTCCACCACTGTAACAAATGTTTTAAAAAAAAATCACAAACCCCCTGGCTATGCTGAAAAAAAAGGAATGTACGGTCAGTCATATTTAAGAGAACATCCTACGCGTAGTTTCCATAAAATAAAAGTTTCTCATCAAATTGTGATTTAATTGCTTATAGTACATTTATTTTAAACACATTTCTAATTACTTGTTTCATTTATGTAGAGTGAATGTGATCATTTCACATAGAATTAATGTGATCCATTTACGTTATGAAATGCTGCTGTCTTATGACGCCAGCGACCCGGCTTCTGTCCTCACGTCGCCTGCGACCCGGTTTCTGTCCTCACGTCGCCTGCGACCC
>CM040983.1:23691724-23724726 GCA_022985145.1 Pangasius djambal | reverse complement strand
AACATTTAAAGAAATCAAAGGGAAAAGCTCTCGCATACTGACTTCCTTTGTTCCTCTCGCATACTAACTTCCTATTTGTTTCATTCCTGCTCATTTCCTGACTAATGATTTGTTGTTAAGACCATTAAAAGCTTTATATTTTGCCATTTTGGGCTTGGCCCTTTTCTTTTTTGCCCAGACATGTATATTAATTGTCTCACAAATTTGCATGAATGACTAGACAGTAAGCATACCTCCAAAATACAATCCAAGAAATAGATTTAATAATCTTATCTTATATTCGGTTTATTGTAATCTTATAACAGGAAATACTAGATAAATTTGGCTATATTGAAGATATTTTCACTTGCTAAGATGTCATTTTTTGCAGTACTTCATAATATGTATATTTATACTGCGTATTTATTTATTTTTTTACAACAACCGGCTATGTTTTTAAGCTGGGTTCCATAAAAATCCAAAATAACCCACGTTAAGACATTTGTTAATAGCAAATAATCTGATAGGGATGCCAAAAATGCCAAAAATCTTTGTAAGATCAATGGTATAAACGGTAGGTTTGAAAAAAAACTTTCCTTGGAGATATAGTAGGCTTATACGCTTAAACAATTTGTATGAAATTAAAAAAAAAAAATCTTTCATGTTCCTAATGTGAACGAGCAATGATGGCATATTAGGTGGACATTTTGTACATTGTGATTCCCTCACTTGTCTCACAAATCTCTCTCTCTTTAACACATTCTGTCTCTCTCTCTCTTAGCATTCTTTCTGTCATCCAAACCAACATGTCTGCCTCAGACAATAGCTGTAGTCAGAATAGTCTCTATCACATCTGCGCTGCAGAAGGTGCCTGGCCATCCAGAGCAGAGCTATATTACCAATGAATCACCAGCATGACTCCAGATCACTGTCTTTCCCATTTCCTTATGTACTCGGAACTCAGAAAAACCCGACGTCTGACACGGAAAAGTGCAAAGGATTGCTCATTCGACTCGAATCCCAGGTCAGGGACTGGGGCAACATCCACCTTGCCTGAGTTCTCTGACATAAACACATCTGATATCACAGCAATATGGCGGCGCACAGTCACCAGTAAACAGATTTCCCTTTGCATTATTATCTTCTTGATAAAACTTGATATGTAACTTTTCTGTTGGGAAAAGGTGTAAGTTTGGATTTGTAACGTAATTTTGGATCGTTTTTTATGAGCAAAGCTGAACAACGCAATTGACCTACATTAAACATCATCATCTTCATTAATTGCACAGAAATAATTCATGTAGATCTTCTTAAGAAGTTCAGACACGAGCCATGCAGATATCATCTTGATCTAGGCATCCATGCTTTTCCGAGCCAAAGCCCTGGAACGCTTTTCGATCGGATCTCCGGATCCTGAGTTCCAAGTACAATAGATTGCAGCATTATAGCTGTACAATAATTCCGGACCGTGGTGATATAAGATATAAGAGCTGACAGCGCACTCACTGTGTGTTTGTGTTAGATGCCAATACCATTTATATATTTCTACCTATATGTGTACTCTCGTTTTACTTCTACCCCTGTTCATCGCTCTGTCTCGGATTATTTCCACCCGTTTCTGCCAGGGCTGTGGAATGTGTGTTACGGAGTCTAGGCAGTAAATATGGCTCCCAGTGAGCATTAACAGCTCTTGCTTCAGACCTTCACCCATCACTTTTGTTATGATGAATTGGGTCATCCTAAACTGCATCATGTGTTTTTGGATACACAGGACACCTGGGATCTATTTCTACTTGCTGTTAAACGAATGAATCATTGCTGTGCTGGTCCTCCACAGGCGAGACAGTAAAATCAAATCTAAACGAAATATTCTGGTGCATTGTAATTTGAAAGCCTGGTAACATCCATTGCGTATACACCCAGAGCTAACACGTGAAAGTTATGTGAAGTTGTTGTTCAAGACACCACAGGAAGGAGTGATGTGACCCTTTAGGGCTGTGTGTTTTCTGCAGATGCCTCTATAGTCTGGAGGCTGCTGGGGTCAACAGTCTGCTGCCCCAACCACACTCTCTCTCTCTCTCCTTCTCTCTCCTTCTCTCTCTCTCTCTCTCTCTCTCTCTGACTCTCCAGTGCTCTAAACCTCAGCCATCACCACAAATGGTCTCTGCTGTGCCAACACACACAGGGCATAACTCACAGTCTGCTCCTTATTTTTGCCATGCTGCAAACTCTGAGGGGGTGACACGCCGCCCAACGAGGGCGGGATTCCATGCGCGGCTAAAATTGGTTACACTTGTGGTGTTTTTGAGGTGGTGCTGATGTCATAGCCATACTGTCATTCTGGGATAAAGCCTCCAATAGGACAGTGGGAGGAAGAGGAGGCTTATGAAAGGTCCGTGTCAAGAACTGGACAATTCAGACACTCGTGGACAATGCTCTGACTGCCTGTGATTCTCTGAGTCACTGAGATACAGTGTGTGGCCGCACAAAGACCATGCAGTGTTGTAGAGAAAACACTTTTCCTGGCTTCTGTGTGTGTGTGTGTGCATGCATGTGTGTGTGTGTGTGTGACACAGAAAGAGTGTCTGCTCTATTATTAGCAGTAGTGGGCACTCTTGTTCCTCTGCCTATGTGTATGTTTGGTATCTGTGGTGGCGGTCTGAAACCAGTAGTTTTCACTTGTTACTAGACCAAAGAGAGAAAAAAAAAATCACATCTGACTCATAGTATTGGCACTGGTTTTCTTTGTGCTGTCTTTTTCTCTCTTCGTTTTTTTGAGTTTTATGGCAGTGTAGCATCTGATAGTGGAATTAATAGCAGTATATTGAAGAATCTTACTACATGTTGATGTTTTATATTCATAAAGTATACAATCTCTCATATGGACAGGACTGATGAAGAGCTACATCTAAGAACGAATACCATTGCAACATACTGTATACACTTGGACTGGCAAATAAATCTCAACTTTCATAATTAGGAATTCAATGTATGTTTCATCCATATTAAGTTTTAATGTGACAGTTGCTGTAAGTCTTGTACACATTTTTTCCTTTCTTCCTCAATATTTTCAGTCTCATATCTGAGGCTTACTCAATGTTAGTTACTTCATATTTATTAGTGACATGTTACACCTTAAAATGTGACAAACTTTCTTATTTGGAATACATTTTATAAATGAACTCAGGAATAACTTGATTATCCAAATTCAAATCCAAAACCAACACTTAAACGATCCTCTGTCTGTAGCCAGTATGAGGACGGCGGCCTTATGAAAGAGTGTCAGATGGGCTTGATTTTTAGACCCCCCCTCAGACAGCAGCATAAATGCAGCTGGCTTCAATTGCAGTTCAGAGATTGAAAAAAGACCAAACAAGACCTCACAAAGTTTAAAGGAAAAAAATTTGGGCTCATGCGTTTTGACTCCATAGCATTAAGAGTTGGCATTTTCTACAGAGACTACACAGTCTACACATATAAAGACTGTTCTGTACATACAAACACACACAGACTCCCAAAAACAGGCCAATCATCATGTTTTGGTTATGATTTGGTACTTGATGTACCCAGGGGTGACTCCCAGTGCACTTCCCAAACACCACTGCGGGGTAAAAGTGGATGGGAATTTGGACACAGAAAAGAAAGTGCAGTTGCACTAGTTTTCCTAAAAACTAAATATGATTCTTTTTTTTACAGCATTTGGCAGACACCCTTATCCAGAACGACTTACATTTATCTCATTTATACAACTGAGCAGTTGAGGTTTAAGGGCCTTGCTCAAGGGCCCAGCAGCAGCAGCTTGGCAGTGCTGGGAACTGAACTCATGACCGTCCGATCAGTAGTCCAACAGCTTAACCACTGAGCTGCCACTGATACTGATGCTATGTTGACTGAGAACTTCCTTTTCTTGAGGCTGTTGGTTTCAGTGGTTATACCTGACTTTTATTTTAATGCTAATAGTCATCTTATAATAATCTAAATCATCTGAATAATCATTTAAAAATACATGTGCATACAAGTGAGATTTGCCAATGCATGCAGAATTGTCAGTCTCCTCCTACACAACACAACTCCTCAATGACACTGATGTCTCTAAGATCCTTAACATCCATTCCCCTAACATCTCCCACCACCTTCCACACTCATCTTTTTATTCACCTACATTATGCGTCTCAAATAAATTCATTACCACATTCATGCAAGGACGGGACATAGGGCATATTCACAAGTACTCGACACTCGACAAATAGAGAACAAAAGATCAGTATTTCTTCTTCCATTTCGTGATTGTACTGTCTTTAACCAAATGTCCGTGGGTGCTCTTTCCTCACAAAATCCCCACCTAGATCTCACTCTGGTTTCAGGACTGGCTACTCCACCAGGACTGCCTTGTTGAGGACATCGGCAACACATTTCAGCAAGTCTTCAGTTCTTATAATGCTGGATTAATCTGCAGCATTTCATTTAGCCCACTGTCTTCAATGTTGAGGGAATATTGTTTTTGCCATCACAGAAGCTTCTCTCATGTAGGCGCAAGTAGTTGAAGCCACACCAGATGATGGACTGGTGACTGGATTACCTCCAGGTGTAGATTTCCAGTGCCTTCTCTGTGCCCAGACTTCCACTGAGTAGAACCGGTTGGGTTTGGCCTGGTCGCTCTCACTTTGGTTGGTGGATTGTTTTGTCTAACTCAGAAGTGACTGTTGTCTTGTGACTGGTGTGTGTAGCGATAACCGCGATAACAGGTCTACGGCAAACTCTGAAACAATCTAAGAATCTTATATATCATTATAAATAAAATTAGAGGTAGGACCTTTATTTGTAGGGAAGGGAAGTTGCTGTATTTTCTTTCTTTTGGTTGTACAAAGGTTAGGTAGCTCCTTCCAATTAAAGATAGATAGCATAGCTCTCTAACATACTATCCCCTTTATGTTATATAAACAGACCCAATTATGGTGGTAAACGCTGTTGTCTGTGGAGTCCTGGGAACCAGGAGGACATGGGTACTTCCATCTGTTCATTTTATGGCCTGACCCTAGACTGGGCTGTAAGAGATGGACATCACACCATGTCTTTAGAATACGCAAATATGCAATCGTTGAAGCACTCCATCATCTCATGGCTTGAATGCTGCAATTCTCTGATGCCCAGCCTACCAGCTTACACTTTTACACCACAACAGATTTTCCAAAACATGGCCATCTGGTATTAAATCAACCAAAATGTTGGTTTCATGTTTCATGCTCCCCTTTGCTCCATGGTATTGGTAGATCCTTGCATGAACTTCAAGTTCTTACTGAGGACCTACAGAGTAGCCATTATGGCCCATGTCCCATCCTGATTGTTATGATCTTCAGGTGTACAGTGTGTAGTGATACCACCACTATGTGAGCCTCAAGCTTAAAACCAATCTACTACTTGTGGTTCAGAAATGGTGGAATGAACAATCCAACTTTATTCACTCTGCAGATTCTCTCACAATCTTCATGAAAATCCTGAAGACAAAACTCTTCTGAGAGCACCTGAACAACCATGCTGAAATACTATTACTTTATGTAGACCAGTAACTTGTGCTTACTCATAGTATTCTGTTATTGTTAGTAATGTAGGGTATAAGGTAACATGAGTACAGTTATAGGAAAAAGAAAGTACACCCTCCTTCAATTCTGTTTTTATTTATCAGGGCCTAAATAACATTTGGTTGGTCCTCACCAACTTCTATAAACAATCAAATAATCTCATGTGACAACAAAAAACACAACACTTCAATATGTACTCATTTTTTCACAAAAAGTAAACCAACATTCAGAAACCAGGTAGGAAAAAATAAGTACACCCTTCCTACTTCCACAATCATTAAGAGAGTAATTAGCAGGCAGGTGTTACTAATGAAATGCACAAGATTAGTTAATCATCACGAAGTGTGACTACCTCTGTAAAGGCAGAGCTTTTCACAGTTTGGTTTTCTGGAGCACTCAGGTGTGTGTCTACATCATGCCAAGAAGAAAGAATATCAGCCATGACCTCAGAGAAGCAATTGTTGCTGCTCATCAATCTGGGAAGGGTTATAAGGCCATCTCCAAACAATTTGAAATTCACCATTCTGTAGTGAGAAGGATTGTTTACAAATGGAGAGCCTTCAAGACAGTTTCCAGTCTTCTCAGGATTGGGCATCCCAGCAAATTCAGTCCAAGGTCAGACTGTTTAATGCTCAGAGATATAAAGAAAAATCGAAGAGTTGCATCATGTGGCCTACAGGCCTCTGTAAGTACATTAAATGTTTATGTTCATGACAGCACAATCAGAAAAAGACTGAACAAGTATGGCTTTCATGGAAGGGTGGCTAAGGAAAAAGTCCCTTCTCTCTAAAAAGAATGTGGCAGCAAGACTGAACAAACCATAAAAGTTCTGGAAAAAATAGCCATTGGACTGATGAGACCAAGGTGGAGATTTTCACTCATCGTTCACAGCAACATGTTTGGTGAAAACTAAACACAGCGTATCACCACAAACACCTCATACCAACTGTCAAGCATGGTAGTGGAAGGGTGATGATTTGGGTTAGTTTTGTAACCATAGGACCTGGGAAACTTGCAGTCATTGAGACAATGATGAACTCCACTTTATACCAGAATATTCTTGAGACAAATGTGAGGCCATCTATCCAGCAGCTTAAGTTGGGTGGAAATTGGGTCATGCAACAGGACAGTGATCCCAAGCACACCAGCAAATCTGAATCTGACATCTGACATCTGAATGGTTAAGAAGAAAAAAAAAGTGTTGAAGTCCAGACCTCAACCCCATTGAGATGCTGTGGCAGGATCTTAAGACAGCTGTGCATAAGAGCCTTAAACATCAATGAACTGAAGCAATGTTGTAAGGAAGAGTGGGCCAAAATTTCTCCAAAACGATATGAGAGACTGATAAACTCCTACAAACAAAACGCTTACTTTATGTTATTGTTGTTAAAGGTGGTGTTATATGTTACTGAATTATAGGGTGTCCTTATTTTTTGCCACCTGGTTTCTGAAGGTTGGTTTACTTTTTGGAAAAAAATGACCACATATATAAATCAGTTGTGTGTTGTTGTTGACACTGACTGAAAGTGTTACTTAATCCAGCTATTGTGTTTAGATGTTGCTCCTTCTGTTGTTCCTGCGACTACAACTGCTGGATAAGTTTTACAGCACTTGTATCACTGTCATTTACTCGAATGCTAGATTTACACTAGAAAACATTTTTACAGTATAGCGACTGATTTACTTTGCAGATGTACTAATGAATAGTAATGGTAGCTCAGTGGGTTGCATTGCTGTTGCACAGTACTTGGGTCTGTGTGGAGTTTTGCATGCTGTCTGTGTGGGTTTCCTCTGGGTTCTCCAGGTACCAGTAACATGGCTGTAGTTGGATTAGCAACACTAAGTTGCTCTCAGGTGTGAATGTTTTGGACAGACCAGGGTGTGGTCGTCCCTCGTGTCCAGTGTTCCTGGAGTAGGTTCTGGATCTAACATAAGCCTGACCAGGATGTGCTTAATGAAAAAAATGGATTAATGGAAATGTCAAATGTCAAGTATTTTGTCACAAGAGCAGGATTTTATTTCAAATGGCTGTGCATGTAGAAGACTGTTGAATTTGTTTGAGTTTTTCCAGTTTCTTTTTTAATTTTGGGATTTTTCTGATTTTTTTTCACATCTGCATACCCTGTGAAATCTAAAATGATTTTATTTTTTTTTTTCATATCATATCTTTGTCTTTTAATAAAACCAAAATTAAAACTGACTGTATTTTTAACCACTTTCTAATTAGTGTATTTAATACTAAAAATGTTATTGACTGAAATTGCTAACTGTATTTATGCTTCGATGAGCTGCATTTGCTTCGCTCCTTATGGCTGAGCGTGAAGGAACTGTGTGATTAAAAGTCTGACTATCTGATTTGGCGTATTTTGGGTTATTGGGATTTTCCTCAGCGCTAAATAATTTCTTTGATTTTTTTTTTTATATTAACTGTTGTGTGAGTGCTAGATGATTTGTGAGCAGTGATGTATACAGTAATATACAAAGACAGAAACATGCCATGATTTTTATGCAGGGAAATAATAGCTGATTAGTGAGTATTGTTCTAAATTTGTAAATAAGTATTGTACTAAATTTGGCTTTTTATTAGGTCATTTCAACGTTTTAAAACTACAAGGTGTGACAATTTGAGAGTCAGTATATGATTAGGCTTATGTCTTTTTCAGTATGATATGTACTTTCCAAAAACTTTAGCAAAGCGTGACATTCACTTTGTGAGGAAATTACACTTAGACATGTTTAGACAGACTGACTGCATTTACTGCTGCATTTGTACTCACTTCTTTACCAACATGAATTTTGCAGGCAGGCAACGAATGCAATGTTAGAAAGTAACATAAATAAAAACACTTCCACGTCATTTTGGTAAAATCTGAAAAGTAGAGTCAAAACCGCAACACAGACCATCAAACAGTTTTATTCATAAGGGTTTCCTAATGCTTGATCTTTCTGGATTTTGTTTGCATTATTTTGTTTCTTCCCTCCTTTCTATATCAAACTATGAAAAAGAAGGGATGTGGCTCATCCCTTTTTTTGTAGCATATTCAATTCAGCATGACTTTTTCAACTGTAGTGCCAAAGATTTTTTTTTTTTGTATTAGAAGTAGTGGTTCCTTCATCTTAATCAGCTTGTTTAAAATACAGACTACAGGACTAGCGTTTTGACGCCAGTCTTATTCATGTGGAGGGTTCAACCCAGTAAAGGATTTCCTCTGCTGGCTTTAATAGAGGAAATCAAACTCCTCTTTGCTCGAGCCACATTTCTCCACAGAGCCTAATTAACCTAATTGTGTTCATTTTCCTCCCTCAATGTTAAACAGTCATTGTGGAGTTGTACTCATTATCTCCCACCTCCGTTTGAGCTACTGCTCTGTCTAGTCCTGAGCAAAAGCGAAAAAAAGAAAAAAAAAACACATAATAAAACAGAAAGAAAGTGCAATTAAACCTCAATTAAACTTCACTGTCATTTTATTCTTACAGTTTTGTTATGATGTTGTCAGACACTGAACCACTCTCTAGACACTTTGGTTTTTAATGTGATTACCACAGAGTCCAAAGCTTCATTTCCAGTTCCAGTAAACACCACATACTGCAGCACACACTCCGAACAGACTCGCATTTACACACACACACAAACTTGATAACACTCGCAAAAACAGTGTGCAAGCTGATTTACTGAAAGGGTCCATGGAAGATTGGGTTTTTCATATAACCAAAATAGCATTTCTATGTGAGATTGCAAAGTACAGAGCAGCAGAGATTAAATTAGTACCCCCAGTGTCATTTATTAAGCCTGAAAGGCACTTTGTGAAAGGCAAATAATACCACTGGAGGGCAGGTATTAAAATGCAGAGTTGCAAATGTATTTTTTTCAGCAATATTATAGCACTTACTAAGTCTTAGTAAATGAATATTCTATTAGGTACAACAATTTTGGTCTATTTTGACTTTCTATTCCATTCTTTTGTTCCTTTAATCCATTGTCACTGGGCCTATTATCAGGTCTATCATGGTAGCGGAGATGCGGTGCTGGACTACAGCACCCATAAGCCAGTGCATGTCACATGGCCAGAGCACCTGAATCACATTGTTGTTTGATTATCACAGGTATTTAAGACACGTATTGTTTAGGCGGTCTTTAGTTGTTGTCACCATTCTCTCGTATCATGTTCATGCTGTTGTCTAGCCTCGTTATTTCTCGTTCATGTAGCCTCCTCAACTACACTGTGCTGATGGCATCTATAATCTACGGAATACTTCATAACTAGAGTCACCCAAAATCAACCACATATTAGTGACAAAATACAGTATATTAATGACAATATAATGACAAAATGAATAAAGTTTTGGAACAGAACTGGATCTACCATATTGTGCTAATTACAGCTATACAGATATAAATACACAAGATTATGTAGTAGAATCTGTAACTATATGGTGTAAAGCATCACAGGTTTTATGATGTAATTCTGAAACAGTTGATTGTTATAATATTTGAATATTTGACCCAGTGGACCAGAACAATTTACCTAATTAAGTGTGTGCACACTATCAGACTTTCTCTATCAGACAATTTGCAATTATATGTATTTCAATTATATATACATTATTATAATATGTAATGGATAATGCATCCACTATATTATATACTACATACTATAAATAATGCATATATTAGAGTTATGTCAATAAATGAGTCAGTTAGGGTGTGTACACTTTGCGAGTAGCACAATTAACATGGCTCCCTAAACTCCCAGCTTATGTAGCTAGCTAGTGTTTTTTGTGGTTGAGATTGAATTTGGGTGGCAGTGGGACTGTCTCTGTTTTGACATGCATTCCTACTTGGGCTTTCAAAAAAAAAAAAAAAAAGCAACACAACCCACAATGCTGTTAGGAAAGTGAACTGTACCTGTGGCTGGTCCAGACTGCACTGCACTCATCTGTCAGGTACTCCAACTGACTAATTATTATATAGACATTTTTGTGTCAGCATTCTGAACAGATATGATTTTTTTCTGTGCGGGAGCATCATGAGACATGCACAACCATGCACACAGTTTAGAGAGAACAGTGTTCTCGGCATTCAGTATTCACAAAACAAAGAACACTTTCATCCATCACTGTGATTTATGGTCGAAATGTTTGAGCTGGGATCATGCCAACCTTTCCCCACTTTCCCCAGGAGAAACTGTGACACAGTGGTTGGTTCCAAAAAACTGCAGGGAAATGCTCTTCCCCATGACTCATTATAATTTCATGGCCAGATACCTAGGAGTAGATAAAATACTACACGAGTTAATGGCTCATTTCTATTGGCCAGGCCTTCACAGTGATGTACCTTAGATGTGTGAGTCATACCGCAAATGTCAGCTTGCGAATGCATCAGCTACACCAAAAGTATTGAGATCCTCTTTGAAAGAATTGGTATGGATCTCATCAGGCCTTTGGGATGAATGGTTGGAGGTTTGTGATCCAGGAGGTGCCCAGGCTTCCAAGGAACTTTCCCCATTCAAATGATTATATGGGAAGAAGCGAATGGTTGTGCTTGGCATAATTAAAGAAAGCTTTGAAGATGGTCCAACACTCAGTAAAATGAATTTCAGTAAAATTTGAACTTGAGCAAAATACTTATGGGGGCAGAATTTGCCCCAGGCCCAGGAAAGTCAAAACTGGCTCTAAGATAGACACACCCAACTGAGACAATTCGCAGTGGAGATAAAGTCACCATACTCCACATACTCCCCAGTTCCAGCTTAAAATTACTCACCAACTAGCAATGATCCTTTGTGGTCACAAGGCAGTTTAGGGAGGATGAGCATGAGGTATTACAAACACACACAGCAGATTTAGCACCTCAATCACCTGGAGCAGTGGAGAGAGGCGGTCCTTGTTGCTCTGGTGATATGAGAAGGACATTCAGACATGGCATCCCAAGTTTTTGCTAGTGCAGGTTGTGTATTGGTTTGTTTGTGTATGAAAGACCCACAAAAAAACCAATAACAGCCAAGAGTATGCAGTTAGCTGACATTTCATCCTCAATTCGTTTGGCATCACAACAGCGTCGCTGACAACATTGAGGAATTGGTGCCTAAAAAAATTCAACATCAGTTAAAAGAAAGAACTTTTTTTTACACAATGGACATGGTCAATGAGTCTCAGTATTGAAAACTTACTGACGAAACTTGGAGGAGTGTGATTGGAAGGAATGGCCTAGTGATAGTGATAAAGGAATTAGTGATAAAGTGTACAAACAGACACAAGGTTGCTCATGAGTGTACATGGTACCAGAGCAGCTTGGGTCAAAGCTCAACAATAGATTTTTTTAACTGTATCATCAGACTTGAAGCCATTTGTTTTAGACACTTCAGTAAAGAGAGGGACAGCTGTATAAGCTGATCTCCCGATGCTGAGTTGGTTTTATTACACAGGGCATCAGTTAAATTTACCTGGTAAAACCAGGAGAACCTTCTGGGTTGCATGGGAACATCTGGCAGTAACTTTGTTGAGAGAGGAATTTAACATGCATCTCTGAAAGCGTTTCTCCCTTGTATGAAAATGAGTTTGGGTTCACTGAGTTTGAATGGACCATGTCCATTTCCTCAATCATAGAGGCAGCTGCAAGAAGGCAAGAAAAGAAGCAGTTGTGAAAGCTCAGGCATTGGAGGAGTTTGGAGAGGCCATGGAAAAAAAGACTTTCAAGTGGCCTCTACTGAGCATATTGTTGAGTAATGGTAGGAGCACTTTGAGCAATTTATTAACATTCAGGAGGCAGTGCCAGAAATCTTTGGTGTTTTGGAGTGGCTGAAGTTACTATGGTGGTTAGAAACCTTCAAAGCAGCAAGGCTGCAGGGGGCTATGAGATGTGGTTTAAGAGGTTGAAGGTGAAGGACAAGGTTGGGGTTATGTGGTTAACATATCTCATTATCTCCAGTGTTGCATGGAGATCTGGGGAAAGGCCTTTGGACTAGAAAATTGGGATGGTGGACCCAGTTTTTTTTTTTTTTTTTTAATAAAAAAGGAGACCCCATCTCAGCATCCTAGGAAATTCCATAACATGGTTCTGGAGTGAAGACTCCACCTGATAGTTGAATGAAGGTTTTATAACAAACAGGCTGTGGAACAGGTGACCAGTTCTTTACTCTTGTATAGCTTTATAATGGTCATTTCAGTATACATGTGTTTTGTGGATTTAGAGAAGGCCTATGATTGTGTGCCTCAACAATTGTTGTGGGAGGTACAACAGGAGTTGCTACTTTCATCTGAAGTGGATCTCCGACATGCACTCAAGCATTTCACTGCTCTGTGTGATACTGCTCAGATGAAAGTAATCTCCTCTGAGTGTGACACCATGGTTCTCTCTGGGATGCTTCCTTCAGGTGAGAGGAGAGACCTTGCCCCTGGTGGAGGCACATAAGAACCTTGCTATCTTCACAATTGATGGAAAAAGAGATTATTGGGTAGTGTTAGTAGTGTTATAGTTCCTGTACTGGACCGTGGTGGTGAAGCAGGAGCTCAGGTCCCTGTCCTGACCTATTGTCACAAAGTGGGCTGAGTTGCTGGTTTGTGTTCTGTGATAGGATAAGGAGCTCGGCAGTCTGGGAGCACCTCAGAGTAGAGCCAGTTGAAGTGTTTCAGACACCTTACATGGATGTCCCCTGGTAACATGTGGCCAGGGGTGGAGAAGTCTGGGCTCCCATCCAGCAAAAGCAAAAGGAAAATAAATGAATGAATGAAAATATACCAGATAATATGCATTGTCATAGTTAATACCCCAACTATAACTGGCACAACTAAGACTAAAGCTTAAATGTGTCTTAAACGCCATCATTTTGGATTCATTTTGTATGATACTACTTCTGAAAAAAATGTTGGTGGTGGGATGATGTCTTTTGTCTGCTCCTCTTTCAGGCCCAGCCCCCTGCAACATGTAACGTTCCTGCATCTGGTTTGCTGGTTGAAGATCACAACACTTACACGCCTTGGATGTTGGACAGAGATTTACAGATGTGTATTTAAACCTTGTCCCGACGCAGATCATTGCCTTTGCCTTATCCGGTGTGAATTTTGCTATGTGTGCTGATTTCTTCTGTGTATGTAACTAACACACACACCAATAACCACCTTTTTTGTAAATAGTACATCAGAAATAGTGGTTAGGAAAGACTGTTGGCACCATTTATGTTTAATCCGTATTCTCTTGGTTTTGGGTTAGCTAGGGAGGAATTGTATTTTTTGTTTCTTTTTTTTGGTTAGGTTAGTTAAGTTCACTTTCATATATGTTAGAGTGGATTTTGTTTATTATTTTGGCCTGTTCAGCCTCTGAACCTTAAACCAATTTGTGAAAAAAAAAAGAGAGAATGAAATACAAAGCAAACACAATCTTGGTCTCGCCAAACACCTTTCTTCCTTTGTATGTTGTAGCCCAACCTGCAAGCCCGGGTCATAACAATACACATAAGGTTCTGTTATGTTCAGTGTTATTTCACTGTTTGCAAAATCTATGTGGTTAGCTAAATTTAAAAGCCTCATAGGTTGTGATCAAAGGGCTGGAAATAATTTCTTCATCTTGGTGATAGCTGCGTTCTTGTGGTTTCCGTTAACTAACAGCTTGGTAAAAAGTCACGTTCTATTAAAGCCACCTTGATCCTATCCAACCTGATAATGCTTTCCAGAGTTCTTCTGGAAGGAAGCTCAAGGTTACCCCTTGGCTTGAAAGTGAGCTTTGATTGAGTGCTTACAACCATGCGTGCAAGATTTGCTGTTTCACACCATCAAAATTCCTGAACTGACGCAGTAATGTGCTCTGTATCCATTCTGTCCAAGGTTAAATATGCTTATCCAAAGCAGCACCCCAAACCTCTCTTATTTCCAAATTTCAACACTTCATGCATCCTGAATAATATTACCAATGATCTGCTGTCAATGTTCTAGTACTGACCTGGTTTTGATAAGCAGTGTCCTTACTTCCTTGTTGGCCTTTGATCTTCTGTTGAGTGTTAAAAGAGGTTTTATTTATTATAATGTAATTATTATTCTTAGCTGAGAACTATTGCTTTAGTATGCTGTAAAGAGTAAATAATAATAATAATAATAATAATAATAATAATAATAATAATAATGAACGGTAATACATTATAGGCATTTTAGTTTGACACATGCCAGCTAAGGATTGCTAATAATTAATATTTAATAAAACGGTTAAAATATTCACAATGAAACTCTTCATTCTTCTTGCTACTGAGGCGCCACAGTTGACAGGTTCCTGAATGTCCCAGATGTTAAATACATTTAAGACCTTTACAGAAGTCTAGCACTTCATAAAACAGGATACAAACTCTGTTTTCAGGAAAGATTTGTCCATTGCACAGAACTAAATTCCAACTTTCCGTGAAAACCCCAAGTGAACACTTTGGTTCACATCAGAGGGAGAAATGACTTACTTATTCTCAATCAGTCACCCTATGATAGACCGGTTCCAACATATACCATGCCTGTCTATTTTACTTTAATCATCAACAATCACTTTTGGAGAAACAATTTGATTGTTTTGTTTTCCCTTGGTTTGTGCATGTACATTGAATTTTGGGAGAAGCTGTTAACATTACAAAAAAAAGTGTGGTTTTATATACACCCTTTACAAACACCACCTTTAATGCTGCTCCACCCGTGATTACTTGCAAGGAAATTTAAATATTGATGCACAAGAGAGTAATTGGATACAGCTTTTTTGGATTCAACATGAAAGCTCTGTAAGGAAACTCTCTGCAGAAGCTGTCAGAAGGGAATATCACACACAAGCTGACATGATATGCTGTGGAAAGCTTTTTAACCAAGGCCATCATTTTACTGCGACGTGTCCCACTTTGGCAAATGTATGAGTTGAAATCATAGGTTCGTCATCTGGCATTAGGCCCCAGTTTTAGTATAAATACTTCATTGGTAGCCAAGTTCAAGGTACCAAATGACAATAAAGTACGTCTAGATTCACACTATATATACACACATACTCCCTATATACACACGTTCCTCATAGACATGTACACATATGTTCAACTGATATTAGAAAGGTTTAAAACAACAACAGCAGCAATAATAATAATAATAATAATAATAATAATAATACCATTTGTGAGACCATTTCTCACCAAAAGCTAGTTCAAGTCCAGGATTGAGAAGGAGAAAATAGAACTTGCCCAAGAGCAAGCCGATGCATAGACAATTCTACAGAGATCTCAACAGACTAGGAGTCAACAAAGAAGAATCCATGGCAGTTCTGGTCTCAAAGGAGAGATTGAGAGTCTCATAATTACAGCCCAGGACCAGGCACTGTACACTCAAAAGAACATACTCATGCAAGCACACCACTGCAGGATGTACAGCAAGGCAGAAGAACATGTCAGCCATATAGCTGCTGGTTGCACAACACTTGCACTGTCTGAAAACACTCACAGACACATGGTGGCCGGCTACTTCCACTGGACCAAGTGGGTTCAAGTGCCTGGCAATTCTATGGTCACATCCCTGACAAAATTGTCAGCATCACTGAGATGACAATTGTGCTGGATGTGCCTGTAGTCACTGACCAGATGATACTACTCAACCATCCTGACATAGTACTGCACAATAAGCAACAGAGGACACGCTTGCTGTTTGACATTGGCATTCCAGAGGATGCAAACCTAATGCTTAAGAACACTGAAACGTTCAGCAAATACAAGGAGCTGTAAATCGAGATCAGCAGAATGTGGAACGCCAAGACAGGAGCGGTGCCGGTCATAGTGGGAGTATTAGTAATACTGAATAAAGGATTTGACAACAACCTTCAAGTGCTCCCAGGTCATCTGTTAGCCAGTGAAGTGCAGAAGATCATACTAATGGTCACTGCACACATCCTTAGAGAGACACTAGAACGAATTGCTGCGATCTCTTGTTGAGATCCGGGTTCCCCAGAAACCCGCCAAAACATGGGGAAAGAAAATTTGAACTAAATAATACTAATCATAAACAATAATGGTATTTATATGTTAAACATTAACATATAGCAGGAGTCCCAAAATTTCCCCAAACAATTATTAGGTTATTCTTACCTGGTCATTCAATTATCTAGCAGTAGTAAGTCAAAGTGATTGGACTTGTGGTGTGATCTTGGGGATGTTTTGTCAGTCACCTAGGGAAATTGTATATTCTATTGAGTGGATATTTTGCATGCACTTTCAATGGTCAAAGAACGGAGTTCATCAATGGCATGTTGCATTATATATATATATATATATATATATATATATATATATATATATATATATATATATATGTGTGTGTGTGTATGTATGTATACGTATGGTTATGTGTATGTGAGTGTGTGTCTAAAAGAGTTTAGCCTAACCATGTTCTGTACCCCAGCACAGGCAAGCTCTGTTTGCCCTGCTGGCAAATATGGTGCTGCTGCAATTAGCTAAATGAGTGCAGGCAATGTGAGCTCTGCCTCACACACTCCAGACACAACTGTTTACCCAAACCACCCTGCCAGGGATTTCATCAAGAGGTCATTACAGGAGTTCCTTTCTCACTCCCCCTCTCCCTTCTCCTCCACTCTAATCCTCTGTGCGTCTTTGGTGAATCTTTTTTGCAGACTGCACATGCTACAGCTGAGACTTCAAGTGAATTCCAGTGTCAAGACATGAAGGATTAAAACAGTTCTTTTGCTCTAAATTCACTACAGCATACTTTAAATGAAAAGGCATTGCTTGCAACATTTTCATTTTTACCTGGATTTTCTGAGACAACTTGGCACAATTGGCAAGAATCTGCATATTTTTACAGGAGCCCTGTTTCATGGGCAAACTTAATTAGCGATGTTTTAAAAATGTCTGTTAGCAGCAATTCAATCTTTAATCCAAGGACTCTTGCTTCTCTGAGTGCTCAAAGTGCTGAGCTCACACCTAAATTGATATCTCACACTGGGAAATCTGCCCAAACAGATTTCCATCTATGCCCTTGACAAACCATTGGCATTGATGTGCTATGGTTTTGTTAACCTACCCAGCTCTGCATTTCCCATAGAAGCTACTAGTGAGTCTCAGAAAAGTGGTACTGAGGTCAAAGATCACAACTTCATGTACAGGTAGGGAATCATACATGCATATCTACAGGCACTTTAACATTAGCATGTATGAGACAGATCTTTTGCATGGTCTCTGGATGACATTTGAGGCCTGTAGTGTTTATTGATACAGCATTTGTGTGTGTGATTCCAATTCACGCAAGCCCAAACCTTGGTGCCGTGCCTCACCTCGTATGCGCATGCTCAAACCACAGACTGTGTGCTGGTTTATTTTGTCCAGCACAGACCGTGGCTGTGCGGCTGCACTCCACCACTCAAACTCCTTCTCTGACTACATAATTGGATTGGCCAGAAGTATTTGATTGGATACAGTTAGCCTATTTCCTCTCACTCTCCTCTCTGTGAAGAGAGAGAGAATTCTTCTGCTGCTGTGAGAGGGAGAGTTATTCTGCTGCTGTGGCCTGAAGTGGAAAGGCAAATGTTAGTGAAAACAACGCTATTACATTTGATTGACCATGAGCTTTTAAAAATTCATGCTTGCAAGTTTCACCCTGGGTTGCGGTTCTTCTGTAAACAAATGGGTGTATGTGTGTGTGTGTGTGTGTGTGTGTGTGTGTGTGTGTGTGTGTGACGAGGTGGTACTAAGAAGCTGGATGGTGCAGTGGCTCACCCTGCACTTACAAATTAAAACCCAAGAATGATCACTGACATTGAGGAAATGGTATTCTATCCGATTTGGGGTGTGTATTGGGGTCTTTAATCAGTGTAGTCAATATTATTGTATGGCAGAATTGGGTTTTGTAGGGTTTTCTGATTATTATAATTTGCATAATGGATTGTTTTAGTATTTATGTAGTGTAGCAGGCTGTAATATGTGCTATATTTAGAGGTCCATAGCAATGGAGAGTGCTCTCTTTGTAGTTGGGGTGTAGTTGCCATAGTTGTTTATACTCTTTGTCACAGAATCTTTGGTCCTAGCTTATATCTACAGCCATGCTGATGTATGTGTGTAACCATCTGTTTGTGATATGTTATAGTGTGTGTGTGTGGTAGAGATGTGTGAAATTTAGTAAGAACAGGGTGGTAATAAATTGTGTATAGGTAGGTGAGGTGAGTATTAGTGAGTGTGTGTTGATGTGTGGGTGAAGTGTGTGTTTACTCCTCAAGCAAGGAGCTCTCAGTTTCACTCGGAATCATATCACTCCTGGTAGGTTAATCACATCTCTCTCTTTCTGTGTGTGTGTGTGTGTGTGTGTGTGGGTGTCAGTGCTTGTTTGCACTAGACTGTAGTGTACCGTACATGTGCACCTGTGTGTTTGCTTATGTAAATGTTTGTATGTGGGTGTGTGTTTATATGCGTGAGGTCTAAGTGGTAGACCAGCAATTACAGCTGAGTTGTTTACTCATAACTGAAGGAGACAGAGATGCCCTACAAGACTGGAAAGTCCTCCGTGGTCTCTCTCTCTCTTTCTCTCTCTCTCTCTCTCTCTCTCTAGCTGCTAATTTCACTCTTTCATTCATAGCTTACTCCCTCTTCTGTGTCTCTTCTTTCTCACTCTCTCTCTCTCTTTATTTTCTTTCATCATCCTCCTGGTCATGTTCTTCTTTCTCTCTCACTCTCTCATCAGCCTGTCCCCTTTGCCTCCGTTCTCTGAATACCCTCTCTGAGAGCGTGCAGTGTATGATGGATGGCTGTAGTATAAATGGAGCGTGTCCTGCTATAGGAACCCTTCTGAAGGAAATAGTCTTAGTGCCCCTTTCACACCTGCTCTGACATCATAAAGTAGTGAGGACACACACACACACACAGCCACACACAGCCACACACACACACACAGCCACACACACACACACACACAGCCACACACACACACACACTTTCACATTAGAGTAACATGAACATTACTTTTACATTAACATTAATGTTAATGTAAGAACATTTACATATTTGACCCTAATATTTACCTTAACCTCTGTAACCAACTAGTTCATAAAACAGCTGGACTTTGAAATGATTTGGCCATCAGCACTTGAACACCATGAACACACTGCTTGTATAGAACAGATGTAGATATTTTGTGCCTTTGTATGATGACAGGAGGTAAACGGAATATACAGTTGAGGTCAAAAGTTTAAATCCCCCTTTCAGAATCTGCAAAATGTTCATTATTTTACCAAAATAAGAGGGATCATACAAAATGCATCTTATTGTTTATTTAGTGCTGATCTGAATAAGATATTTCACATAAAAGATGTTTACATATAGTCCACAAGAGAAAATAATACTTGAATTTCTAAAAATGACCCCGTTCAAAAGTTTACATCCACTTGATTCTTAATACTGTGTTGTTACCTGAATGATCCGCAGCTGTGTTTTTTTGTTTAGTGATAGTTGCTCATGAGCCCCTTGTTTGTTCTGAACAGTTAAACTGCCTGCTGTTCTTCAGAAAAATCCTTCAGGTCCCACAAACTCTTTGGATTTCCAGCATTTTTGTGTATTTGAACCCTTTCCAACAACGACTGTATAATTTTTGAGATCCATCTTTTCACACTGAGGACATCTGAGGGACTCGTATGCAACTATTACAGAAGGTTCAAACGCTCACTGATGCTCCAGAAGGATTAAGCATTAAGAGCTGGGGGGTGAAAACTTTTGAACAGAATGGAGATGTGTACATTTTTCTTATTTTGCCTAAATATCATATTTTTTCATTTAGTACTGCCCTTCAGAGGCTACAGAAGATACTTACATGTTTCCCAGAAGGCAAAATAAGTTAAATTTACCCTGATCTTCAAATTCAAAAAGTTCTCAAAAAGATTTGTGGGACCTGAAGGATTTTTCTGACGAACAGCAGGCAGTTTAACTGTTCAGGACAAACGAGGGACTCATGAGCAACTATCACTAAACATAAAAACACAGCTGTGGATCATTCAGGTAACAACACAGTATTAAGAATCAAGTGGATGTAAACTTTTGAACGTTTTGCAGCTTCTGAAAGGGGGGATGTAAACTTTTGACCTCGACTGTAGAGCTTGAATATAGCACTGTCCATTCTGTGTGTGTGTGTGTGTGTGTGTGTGTGCTGGAAGGTGATATCAGCAGGTACTTCATTTGCCTGAGCAACTTATGAATATGTCAGTGAGGTCACAATGATGTCATGGTTAAACTACCTGCTAGAGTTTAGCAGAAAGCGTGCACTGATTGAATCTTTACTACTCCAGCTTTATTATCTCATAATTTTTCACCTTATCCTAAACCAATCCTAACTCTAACCCTAAATCTGTGCACCTGCAGTTTTTTTATTACTTCTTAACCTGTAAAGAAAGCATTCATTCATTTTCCTTCCACTTTTCCTTGCGGGGGTCACGGTGGCAACAGGCTATAGAGTTCAGTCCAGACTTCTCTATCACCAGCTGTAGCCCCCAGCTCCACCTGGAGATTTCCAGACATTCCCAAGCCAACGGTGAAATTTAATCTTTCCAGCAGGTCCTGGGTCTGCCGTGGGGGTTCTCTCCCATGGGACATGTCTGATACAGGTCTTGTGTAAGCTAACTTGGGGGCGTCCTTGTAAGGTGCACAACAACTCGCTCCTGTCAATACAGAGGAGAGGTGGCTCTACTATAAGGCTTTCCTGGCTTGTCAAGCTCCTCACACTATCATTGAGAGTAAGCCCAGCAATATCATTTTTGCCACCTCTCAACCTTATTATTTCAGACGCAACATGAGATCTTGTACACGTGATGAAGGGACTTGTGTACTTCCGTCGACCTCAAGCCACTAGGAGCTTCATGCTCTTAATAGAGTCACCCTTGGTGAACAGATCGGAGTGGAGAGGTCAGACAAAGATTTATCCTAACGACCCCCATGGAAGATAGAAAAAAGTTTACCCTGCCCAGATTAGAGTTACTGGGACCCACCCCTGCATCCAGGCCTGGAGTGGTGTCTGCATGCGAGTGTCTGGTGGCCAGGCCACCCACGTAATGCAGTCGCAATCAGGTCAAAAACGGCGTCATGTGGACTCAACACCTGAAAGATGAATCCTGGGGAACAATACCATTTGGGTGCCAGGGTGTGTGGATGTGATGGACAGGCTTAGATAGAATGGAAACTGCAATGGAAACTGGCTTTGGGAACATTTATCATTCAGAACCCATGAATACATGCTTTATACTAATTTAAATGCAGTGATAAAAATTAAGCATTTACTCGACATATTTAAATTAAACAATGGGCTTCCTTATACAATTCAGCCAGGTACAAGTCCTTTTAAAAAGATTTCTTTTTTTTTTTAAAGGATATCAGTTACTCCCTTGTTTTTCTTGGCTTTGTTATTGCAAATGACTGCCCTTGGATGTGTATCGTAAATAGCAGACTCAAGATCTCAGCAAATGAGGTGTTAAGATAGTGGTCAAAATAAGGGCCTGGCTTTATTGCTCAAAGTGTCAGTCTAGACGCCATCCTAATATGAACCAATTTTCTCATGCCATTAAATTCTGCTTTTACAGGGACGGTTTGCAGCACAAGTCCCGACTGTAACATTTATTTTGACTGTAGTTCTGTGGAGGCTGTGGTGAGACTGCAGCTCATTGACTAGTGAAGTGATTTTTAATTGGTCATGAATGAGGCAGTTGGCCTTCGCTGTGGCTGGCTGATCGCTCTGTGTGGGTTTTGGGGTTGAGGTTTGGGGGCCAGTGTTGGGCTGCGAGAACAACCGAAGTAGTATGCCATAATACTCAAAAGGACAATCACTGGTTTTGACTATCACTAGCTTAAATATTCGTTCTGTCAATGCAACAGTAATATGACGGCAAATGGCTGTTAAAGAGAGACATACAGCTGTGCCAATACCCTCTCAAAACTGTGAATTCAAATGTATTTACAGGGAGGGGAAATAAGTATATGGACACTTTTGTTTTGTTATTTAATATATTTGCAGGACATGCATCCACTTCAACCAACATTAGTAGTTTCTTGCTAAGCTGCTGTTGGCAATTACAGTTTTGAGACATCTGCGGTAAGTAATTAGGTTTTTTGCGGCACTGTGTTCAATTTTGTCCCATTCCATTTTACGAGGTTACGAGGGTCCCTGTGAAGGAATCAGAATTTCAAAATCCTCCATAAGTAAAGTCAGGAGATTAGCTATGGCCATGCAAGCAGGTCCACCTTCTTTTTTAGAAACCAGTCTTGAGTTATTTTGGCTGAAAGTTTGGGGTCATTGTCTTGTTGAAAAGACCATCCTCTCCCCTGATTCAGTCTCTTGGCCGATGAGATTAAAGTCTCCTCTAATATGTCCCAGTACATCACTCCAGTCAGAATTGCCCAGTATCTTTGCAGATAAGCAGGCGCATATCATGATGCTCCCACCACTATGCTTCACTGTGTGTCTGATGTTCCTGGGATCAAACACACAACCCTTCTTTCTCCAAACATGACAAGCTGAATTATTGCTAAAGAGTTCACTTTTTAAAAACCTTTGTTAGATTAGGAGTCTAAATGCTCATGTGCCAATGTTTGTCATACATCTCTGTGCTTCTGTTTAGCGGAGGAGTTTTGCGTATAGGACCAGAGATGATTGCAGTGCCGTTCGTTGCTTATTGTTCTCTGTGTTACTGCTGTTCCTGCTGCTTTCAGGTCGTCGTGCAACTCTTCTCATATACTGTCGGCTTCTCTGTTACCTTCCTGATCATTAGTCTGAGAGCATGTTATGAAATCTTGCGTGGCTGGGAATGAGTAGTTGTGCTTCCATGAACTTTCCACCTGCATATTATCAAACCAGTTGTACTGACAGGGATGTGTAAGGTCTTTGCTATGGCTCTGTAGCTTTTTCCATTTGAGTGTTGTTTAATAATGTTTAATAATGTTGTCCCTGAGAACCTTAGGAAGCTCATTTACCTCCACCATGATTGCTAGAGTGAAATCTTCCCAACAAATGTCAGGTGCAATTTGCCATTTATAAAATCTATTTAATTTTTACCCTTAAAAAAAAAAAAAAAAAAAACGAGAATACAGATTTTGTTCATATTTATAAGTACAAAGTCAAAAGATTTTATTTGATTATATTTGATGTGGATATATGCACTAGAAACTATATTAAATAACAAAAACAAAAGTGTCCAAATACTAATTTCCCCTCACTGTACACAATCCCACACAACTGGTATGAAGAGTTTTAGATTTTGTTTTTTATGTTTTGGTTCTTAGAAATAGAAAAAAGATTCATACAGCTGTACATGTAAAGTCTTACATCAGGTCATACTGGCTTGTAGTGAATACAGTATTTTGACTCCATGAAGAGAATGCAAGGAATTGAATAAATAGTGAAATAAATGGATATAACAGTGCATTTGAAAATGTTGGTATTGCTGACAATATGATTGATGAAATTTTAACTTACAAGCTCGCCTTTATATCTTAAATAAAGGATTGGCATACTTAATTCCACAAATTATTTTGCTTTTGATCGGCCACAATTAGCCTATAGCTGCACAGAAAGACATTCATGTCTCCTGAATGTATTCATAACAAGGTAAATTAAGAAATACAAAGAAAGCTATTAATTCGCCCACGGCTCAGCAGCTCCAGCCCCTCTGTGGTTCTCTGAGTGATGTAAACATCATCCAACACCACCCCTGGTTAACCAAACTTTCCACTGGCCACACACACTCAACCACAGTCACTACTGTGCCCATCTCAATGTACCCTAAGGGTCTAACAATGAGGAGTGCTTAACTGACCATGTGTACATTTCCTCCCCTGTGCATACTCCTACACCCCACGACACTCTAATGAAATCCCTAATTTTGTTTTCTTTAGCAGGGTGATTATAAAAGTCGTGAATGTGGGGTTGTTCTTACCACATGACTGAGTAGATGTGGCTTTTCAGTGTGTTGCTGCTAGTCCTGATCAAGCAAGTGGTCCAGACGAACCCTGCCAACGATTTGGACCAAATCCCTATAACTCATAAACCACATGATTAAACTACATTCTTTAAGTGACTTTAGAAAAGGGTGTTGACATCAATAATTAGAAATAAGATAAATGAGATTTAGAACTACCTGGCCGATATGGAATGGAAATTGACTGTATGGAAATTGATTGTATGGAAATTCACTTTAAAAAGTCCATTTTCTTCCATTAATACGTCTAGCCAAGACAAATATGACATCATTAAATTCATTATATTTTTTTGGTTTAGTTCCAGACCTGTTCTGTTCTGTTCTGCTCTTCTTATGGATCCTACTGTTCTTGTTTGTTTCCAGTCATTCGGAATGATTTCGTAACTGTCTGGCTCCCTAAACTCGCTTTTAAGGGCCCACACACTTACTGTGTATAACACTTGTACCCGTTTAATGGCCAAAAAGCACAAGGCAGAGTACAGCACTAAGCTTTCCTTAGCTGAGAGAGAGAGGGAGACGCACCTAATTGAAAAGTACATTTTTGTAAGGTGGACGAAGTTCTATGTAGACATTTATTTGACATGTCACGTCATGCTGATCCATGCCAAGGCGGCTAGCCACCCTTTTCTCCAGAAGGCAATGTTTGAACTCAGTGCAATTCCTACACTGCTCTTATTCATTTGCAGAATAATTACCTTACCTTTTGCAGGTTTTCTTTGGCATGCCTCAAAATATAGATTTTTTTTTCTCTTCTCAACCTCAGTGCTAATAATCTAGCATATTGTTGAACAATGTATTACTGAACAAAAAACTCCACTGTATTATTTTTGTTTTGTAAGCTTTAGCAATTACTTTCACCTCTATTTCCATGCACTGTGGACTCTGCATGATAAGTTAGGAGATCCACTGTTTATATGCACCAGTATGCATGTGTATAAAGACAAGACTTTGGAAAATGACTTGGTTATGGACAGTATGACACATTTAATCCATGAGCTTCATGACCTCTATATAGATTTACATGTATTCTAACACCTGTGTTTTGCCTATTTAAATGTAAGTTGCATCTTTGAACTTTGAACTAGATTTAAATTAAGTCATGTGGTATAAATAATGAATGTTACATTTTTTTCTTTTCCATGCTGGTTGAAAACAACTGGACCCTATGAAGTGCATACAGTATATTTAGTTTAGACACATTTGGGAAAGAAAAAAAAAAAAAACTTAACCTGCCATTCTATTTTTATTTCTGAAAAAATAATCCCACAACCAGTCAATCTACACGGGTCATCCAAGTGTACAGCAGAATTTAGACTCTGGGCTCTCTCAGTCAAAACATGGTGTCCTGTAATGTTCCTCTCTGGCAGAAGAGGGTTACAGAGATGCCAACTTCACATGTGTATCCTGACCAATTTCACTCAGACTCTATTTATTTACCATTTCAGCTATTTTAAATGGCACCATTCAATGTGGACAGTATCTGACTGCATTGTCCCTTCTGCTTTCACCTAGAGTCTTGCTCTTTGGCCCACAGAGAGAGAAAGATAGAGAGAGAGAGAGAGAGAGAGATGTAAGATTTCTGCACTGCAAAAATGCTTCATAGCCATTTCCATTTGGCCCTCGCTGATTTAAAGTTCACTAATAAAAGCTGATGAACCATCAACGTCTGATCGACCATCCAAGCTGGACACAGCACTGTTCTACAGTTATGTGAGGCACTAGTCAGAAACAGCTGGCTGCAACATTGGCCTTCAGTATAAAAGCAGTTAGAGACCACAGCCAAACCAAAGAATATAAAAATGGCTAAATTGGTGGTCATATAAATATGTGCCTTACCCCATAAATACTCCCATGTCCACACCTTGTGAAAAACAATCTAGTTTAAAGATAATGCATAGCAAAATAAACCGGTTCGTTCTGCTGAACTACTCTCAACAGTAATTTACATTACAATATCATTAGCACTACTTATATCTTACTTATAACTTATAACATACTTATTATACTGTATGTATCAACTGTAATTTTCTCAGACCATGTGAGACATGCGTATAGTGTCCTTACTGTACCAACTCCATAATATGGCACTTCATGTGGCAGGTTTTTAGGCTTATTAATTGCATAACATGTGGCCATAGTGGTAGAGATCCAGACTACAGAACGGGTGGCAGTAAATGTACAGTCAATGTTACTGTATAGCCTTACCCTATTAAGTTTAGTCTAGTTCCTAAGGAATGGTTTGAATTACTGCACCACACAGTAAAAAGTCAAGGGGCCAGAAATTTGCAAGGTAGTTGCCGCTGCAAAAGCCCCGGGAGACACGTGTCTTGTGGCGACCTCTTGACTGCACTGTGGGGGAGAGAGTGGCTGGAATGAAGACATTAAACTGTCTTTAAGGAGTGGTTGTGTTTTTGATGAGGAGTGTGCAGAGTCCCACTCACTATGCACAGGATCGAAGATACAGCTACAGTACCCACTGTGGAAAATATGAATCATTATTCTGACTGTCTTCCCACAATGCCCTTGTTTGTAAATGTGAAAGACAGAGAGAGTGTCACTATGTCTCACACACACACACACACACACACACAGACCTCCTGTGCATAGCCAATACAGCAGTGTAATTGTGCTCATTCTGCAAGATCATTAACAGCATGTAACCTATACAATGAATTAGTCACCTAACATTAGCTAGCTAGCTCTGATTGAAGGTGAAAATGTTGCTCCTCTGTAATCTCACAGCCGATCATACTATAGGCCACAACAAACTAAAGGAGCATGTCACACATGACATTAGTGATGAAGGATTGGAACACAGAGGGAGCGTTGGTAAGGCCATATAGCATCATAAGATATGCGCAATGTCCAGATGTGTTAGAAAAAACCATCTTCCATTTGTCTCCTTTTCCGATTATGAATGTGATATGTATATGCAATCCCAAGGTAGATTCAGGATCATGCAGTTTTTTTTGAGTAAAGGTAGATAACAATAGTTCATGGCTAGCTTAGTAGTAAGATAGTTGATACACAGGCACTGTTCACCTTCCTTCTTCTTGACAAAGAACAGTCCTGCCAAGGCTGATGAGGTTGATAACCTGATAAAAACCTTGCTTTATTGCTTCCTGGATGTACGCCTGAATTACCTCCGTATCTTTTTGTGACAGGCTAGACCTGGGAGCATGGATGTGTAGTTCCCGACAGCCATTTGATGGTGTAGTGCTGCAGTCTTTGTGGAGGGAACTTGGTGGATTTGGTTTTGTGAAGCATCACTTTTAGGTGTCAGTACCCTTATGGAATGTGTTGGAGTGAGGAGACCAACAGGATCTCAAAAGACATGGATCTGGAGGGGGACACAACAGGTAGGAGGACTGGTAACACAAAATTATCCATAGGTGTGAATGATTGTGTGAATGTGTGTGCATGGTGCCTTGCAATGGACTGGCATCCCATCCAGGGTGAATTTTCCCACCTTGTGCTAAATTTTAGTGGGATTGGTTCCAGATCCACCTTGTACTATTTACCTATTAATAATTGAGTGCATTTAAAAGTAGCAACCTTTTGTCTTGAGTACAGTTTTGCCTGTATATTAGTTGAGTAAGATTTTGACACATTAGCTATACTAATACAATTTCTCAGTACTTTTTCCACCCCTGGTTTTAATTGAAATTAAATCAGCATGCCTTTGCCTCCAAGGTTCTAGCTAATCCCAGGGGGATCTCACTAATGTGTATGTTTTATATGCAGTATATCTAACCTTTACATAAGCGTCCTTTTAAAAATCTAATTAGTTTTACCAGAAATCAAATCCACATGTCTTTCTCTCCGTGGTTCAGAGTGGAGCAAACACTCATATAGAGCCAAGTTTGGTTGTGGTGGTATTGTTTAATATTCTCTGTTACCTGTACAAGTCAATGGCATGAACCAGTCACAGGTTGTCAAAATTTTTTATAGGACTATTACCACTCCCCCACAAGACTCCATTAACGCCAGCTTTTATGCTCGCTGTAGCTACTGGTCAATTAATCCATCTTTGCATTTACATGGAAATATAGCTTACCACTGTTATTACTTTGTGTATCAGCTGTGGGATCTCTGTGTACATGGATCTCAGGAATATTAAATTATATATATATATAGACCAAATTTGATTTGGTAAGCTTAGTTTTGAATTGTAGTTTCATCCAGCAGAGTTCTGTTGCCAAACTAAAACATGCCTTCAAAGCTTCAAAGATATTGAAACTATTGCTTTTATTTCTTCCTGCATAATATATTATTATTGATTATCTTTACATGGGACTCTTTACATGTCAGTCAACCTTGTCCCATCTTCATCTACTTCAAAACACAGCTGCTAGGCTCCTGACCCAAACTGGAAAGCTGTCCTGGCCTCCCATTTGACTAGAATGGGAGAATAAAGAATAAAGTTTAAGGTTATATTACTTGTTTCTAAATCTGCACATGGCATTACACCGAGCTACACCTCCGATTTCCTATGTGCCATTTGCACCTTTCAGAGCTTTAGGATCTTCTAACCAGTTGCTTTTAACTATTCCATGGACTTGAATGAGGTTTAATAGTGACCAGGCTTTTTCTGTTGCAGCCCCAAGATTGTGGAACAGCTTACCTGTTTCCATAAATGACGCATTTGTTTTGTGGAAGGAAAGTCAAAACCACACCCGAAGTTGTGTATTAGGGGAAAGCCAGCTAACTTAGCGGCTAAACCAAGAAGAGCACATATTATGGTGGGGGAAAACCAAAGGAGAAACAGATCTGGCTAGGTGAGTAAGTGTTGAACAGAGGGAAACTGACTTCAGCTCCAGGGTTGTTGTGTTAGTACGCCAGCTAACATAGCAGGCTCAGCAGTAAACAGCTTTAAGCAGAAAATGCAGAGATGGAGGAAAATGAAGGGAACTCCAAGTCCAGCTTCAGTATGTGCATTAGGTGAGTTTAGCTAACTTAGTAAAATAGGGGCGAGAGCTCGAATTACGGCAAGAGAAAACCACTCAACCACGGGAGCAGCACATATTCACAGGCCCGCTGGCTGGCTAGATGGCGCGAGATGTGAAATGCTCGGAAATCCACTACAGTTGAGTAGTTGTGTAGTAGATGTATTTTTGTGTAGCCAACTAGCATGCGAGAGTTTACAAGCCATATTTGCCATGACTAACAAATGCTGTGTGGCTCAGTCAAAAAGCATTTTACCATTTTCTCAGTTTGTTGTTGTAGGATTTAATAGACGCAGCAGTACTGAATTAGTTATGTGTCTGTGGAGTCATGGAACAGCATTGCCAAACACACAGGAGAAGTTGTGCTTCTACTCAGGAAATAACTACTTTCATTTCCTCCAGTATTGGTGAATCTGGCAGCTGCTCGGGTGGTAATGGAAGATCTGTGTCACCAGAAGTGGATGAACAAGAACAGCCATATTACGACCATCTCACACTATTACCACCTTTCAGGTTTTTAATGTGTGATTTTACAATATTTCCCTTAGATAATTTTATTAGTGTGTGTTTTTTCAAGTTCGTGGTACAGAATGGTGTAACTAGTTACATAGTACATAGTAACAGATTATAGTCAACAGATAATATTATATATTAACAGTTATATCCAGTAGCGGCTGGTGGTGATATCAGATGGGAGGGCTACAATCTATCAATAGCTCAACAAACTACTAGCATTGACCAATACATTATATACTGAAGTCTTAATAATAATAATAATAATAATAATAATAATAATAATAATAATAATAATGTGTAAGTAATGCTTGATAATGGTGTTTGTTAAATGCTGTAACTGTAAATACTATTGGGGCAAATGAATACACACACACACACACACACACACACACACACACACCACACACGCTTAAAGGCAGATAACTTTAAGTAACTTTAAGATTACTTTCATATGTAAAGGGAGCTGCATTTTTTTAGTGTTTCAAGCTCATACTGCTTTACTGGGTTTCATGCTGCATTTCTCCTGAATAGCAAACAGAGTAAACAGAAAATTTGTAAGACTTTCTTTCATTCAAACAAAAAAAACCTTCCCCTAAACATGGAGATTAAAAATAGGGGGGCGTGTGACTCTGTGTAATCACATGACCCTGCTGTGTGAATCTACAGCACTGGGCTTGTTACAGTCAGCTTCCATAATAATAAAAATCCATAATAATCCTCTTAAAAAATTTGTTAACTGCAAATAAGATGATATGGATGCCAAAGAATGCAACCTTATATTGATTTCTTTTGAGCTTTGAAAGGCTTAGCCCTGCTAGCCCACTGTTACAAGCCGTATCCCAATGCACTAGCACATGAAGGCTAGCAAATTTGTAAGAGCAATTTTATCAAATTCCATACAAATGAAGTTGTAAGAAAAGCTATATTCAGTAATCCTGCTCATCACCGACTGTATGCGTCTGTGAAAGGACAACCTTTTTATTTACATATTGCATTATGTATTTTTTTAAAAATATTTTTGCACTAGTTAGATTCAGACACTGAGCAGAAGTTGAGCGAGTGTCAAGCTTCAGATTTATTTGTGAAAGAAATTATCATTTTGAATTTTGAAGAGTCAGACTGAGTGTGCTGTATAGGAGCCGTGTAGCCTATAACGACTTTTGTGATTGGGTAGCTGTGCAGATATTAAAAGTTTTACATACTTTCTTATTTTATCAGGATGATCACTGACCCATTTATGCACATGGCTATAATAGCTGTGTTTTATTGACAACACAGCTTATAGCCATGCGCATAAATGGGCCAGTGGTTATCTTAATAAAGTGGTCTAGCAAAGCATCAGTTTAAAAGGATCAATCTGGTTTTGCAAGACGTCTTTGAATTGGAAACATATGAGTACATTCTGTCTGATGACAGAATATAAACCAGTGTTTTTAACAGAAGGCAACTATCAAAGAGTGTGTGAGTGTGTGTGTGTGTGCGTGACTGTTGAATTAGCACATTTCTGTCTGGTGAATCACATTGCTAAGACCTGCACCAATCTCTCTCTCTCTCTCTCTCTCTCTCTCTCTCTCTCTCTGGGCATAACATTTTATTTTACATACATATGGTCACTGAGACCATTTCCTCAGGCTACCCTTGATCGCTACAGGTGAATTAACCTTCCAGCTAACAGTACCAATTACCTGGAGGACTCACTTTTAGATCCGAGATATGTGGATAGTCTAAAACTTCAGCCTTAACAGAAAATGTACAACTGGTCAATCTGAACAGGTAATTTTCTGCAGACTAGGATTTGACAGTATTTGAGTAGTAGTTGAGTATTAAATCTTTTTAATGTCCAGGTATTAGTTTTCCTGATGTTTCCTACTATAAATTCTCTCCTGTGACTTAGATGCCATATTTATTGTAACAGGGAGGAGTTGATTTATGAATCTTCACTTTTCTGCCATTTTTCTTATTTTACTTGGGATATAAAATTCCATGCAATTTCCATCTCATGTCAATTTACTGGGATTATGGTATATCTATCAAACTACTGGAAGAGGTACTGTAACTTCTTGGACTTGTATTTAAGGAGTAGTGTGGAAAAATGTAATGATCCAATGCCTTTGAAAGCTGTGCGCATTAATGAGTCCGCTTAAGCTGCAAACTAGTGCAGTTGTGATGCTCACCAGGTATTTGTTTAGTGATGTGAGTGAACACGCTGCACTTGGACTGTGTAAAGCTCTACAGCTGCGATTATTCAGATGTAACGAATAGGCTGCAGTGAGGGGATCTGCATTTTTAAATGACAATACCATCTCCTGTGTGGTGAAATAGATCCTTCAAGTGCAGCTACAAGCTTCCTTATTGTGACTCATTGTGGTTGTGAATTGTTTTAAAATGTCTTGCATTGAGTGAGAGGACTGAAATGCTTTAGAAAAGACTCAGAGGTAGTTCTTCTTTCAAGTATAAAGACTTCAGTGGGATGAGGAGAGAAGGAGCCATTGTAAATGTTCAGATCCTTAGCCAAGTGGAATTATTAGGCTAATTCAAATAGCACACACAAAATACTCCTTTCCTTCGCCCAGGGCCAAACTGGGTCGGTCTCTCTCTCTCTCTCTCTCTCTCCCTTTCGCTCTCTCTCTCTCTCTCTCTCTCTCTCTCTCTCTCTTGCTCACTCTCACCTGTCTTTACAAGTGCCTAAACACAACTCTCTTCCTGAACCATTACATAACAAATGACCGTGTGGTCCCTCTCAGCAGTCAGACATTTGCTGCCCTTTTCTGTCCAAACGGTGTAATTTACTGCATCCTGCAACTAATAATCTTATAATCCTTTCCTCTCTGAGCCCTAAGGAGGAAAAAGACCCAGTGACCTGTGCCAGGCATTAAGAATATATGGGCACTGCTGCTTTACTTTGCCCCCTTTGGTTTTTTTTGCACACCAAATCCTGATTCTCTGATTTTCCCCCATCAACATTAGTGCAGTGTGCCATTTGGACCTCATGTACTAAAAGTAAAAAAAAAAAAAAAAAAAAAAAAA
>CM040983.1:23680533-23691624 GCA_022985145.1 Pangasius djambal | reverse complement strand
AGCAAGCCAGTGGCGACGGTGGCGACGGTGGCAAGGAAAAACTCCCTGAGATGATATGAGGAAGAAACCTTGAGAGGAACCAGGCTCAAAAGGGAACCCATCCTCATCTGGGTGCAACAGATGGTGCGATTAAATAAATAAATCCCTTCTATTATTGTGCGCTATAAGGACAAGTAGTGCAATTGTGCAACCAACAAATACAATCAATGTTATTCACTTCACCTGTTAGTGGTTTTAATGATATGATATGACTGATTGGTGTATATACACTGATCAGCCATAACATTAAATCCATTGACAGGTGAAGTGAATAACACTTATCATCTCTTGTGGGGAGTTCCCGGTATGCAGTGGTTAGTAACTATCAAAACTGGTGAACCAGCAACAGGGTCACGGGCACCCAAGGCTCACTCGTTTGGAGTGAAGTCTAGCCTGTCTAGTCCGATCCCACTGAAGAGCTACTGTAGCACAAATTCCTGAAAAAGTTGGCTATGATAGAAAGGTGTCAGAACACACAGTGCATCACAGCTTGCTGCATATGGGGCTGCATAGTCACAGACCGGTCAGAATGACCATGCTGACCCTTGTCCACTGCTGAAAACACCTACAATGGGCACATAAGCATCAGGACCATTGAGCAATGGAAGAAGGTGACCTGGTCTGATGAATCACGTTTTCGTTTATGTCATGTGGATGGCCGGATGCGTGTGCATCAATTACCTGGGGAAGAAATGGCACCAGGATGCACTATGGGAAGAAGGGAAGCCGGTGGAGGCAGTGTGATGCTCTGTCAAGTCAAGTCAAGTCAAGTGGAGTTTATTGTCATTTCAACCATATACAGCCAGTTAGTACATAGTGAAACGAAACAACTTTCTCCAGGACCAAGGTGCTACATAAGACAAACACAGAACAACACAGAACTACAAGGGACACACAGAACTACAAGGGACTGAATTACACTCCCTCCGCCGGTCTGCGGCTACGCAGTCAACCAGTCGCATGTCCGAAGTAGATCCCGATGGAGTTAAGGATATGGAGGCAAAGAACACAAGCTGGAGCGATGGTGAGGAAAAAGAAGATGGAGAGGAGGTGGGAATGCAAGCCTTGTCTTCCCTCTGTTGTAATGGGGAATGTACACTCTCTGACTAACAAAATGGACAATCTCTCGGCCCTGGTTAAAAGACAGTGTGAGTACCAGGAATGCCGTATGTTATGTCTGATGGAGACATGGCTGAATGGGAAATACCTGACTGTTCAGCGGAACTAACTGGCTCCTCACTAGTTCGGGTGGACAGGGAGAAAAAGAGTAGAAAGAAGTCGGAGTGGAGGACTTGCTGGGTCGAGGCCATACTATCTTCCCTGGGAGTTTTCAGCCACCATTGCTGTTATAGTTTATATTCCACCATTGGTAGTGGTGACGCACGCTTGTGACATCATTCATTCCACCATTGCAGACCTGCAGACCTGGCATCCCAGTGCACTCCTCAAAATAAATGGAGAGTCCAACCTTACACAGTATGTAACCTGCAACACTAAAGAGGATAAGACCTTTTACTTGCTGTATGCCAATGTTAAGGAGGCATACAGTGCCACTGTCCTCCCCCCCCTGCAAATCAGTTCTCAGATGACTCCTCCTTTGTTCTCGGATGACTCCTCCATTGTTGGCTGTATCACAGATGATAAGGAGAAGGAGTACAGAGACCTTATCGAAAGCTTCATAGGATGCTGTGACAGCAACCACCTTCAGCTCAGCATCGGGAAAACCAAGGAGCTGGTGGTAGACTTCAGGCGCAGAAAGGGGCCCCCCACCCCTGTCGGCATAAGGGGGAGGGAGTGGAGATAGTGAGCACCTGCAAGTTCCTAGGGGCGTCACTCAACAGCAGTCTGGACTGGTCAGACAACACTGAGGCCCACTATAGCAAAGGACAGAGCAGGATGTTCTTTCTGAGGAGGCTCGACTCCTTTAATGTGTGCACTAGGCTTCTACGGATATTCTACCAGTCTGCGATGGCCAGTGTTGTGTGCTGTGGTGGTGACATTGGTACTTGGTGTCTTTGCTGTGGTGTGCTGGGGAGGTGGCACTGGACTTGTGGTGCCAGCAAACTGAGCAAGCTGGTAAGGAAGGCCAGCTCCGTGGTGGAGATGGAACTGGGCACTGTGGAGACAGTGACTGAGAAGAGGATGAGAGGGAAGCTGAAATCTATCATGGACAATCCTTCTCATCCTCTCTATGCTGAGCTGAGGAGGCTCAGGAGCACATTCAATCACAGATTCATCTAGCCACGTGCCTCAAATCATCTGGGGGGCTCTTTCGTGCCATCAGTCATCACACTCTACAATGCCACAATACCTAGTACCTCCTACACCACTGACTGAGTCTCACAAACACGTACACTCAACAGTTAATTGTCATTCCACATGTATTGCACGTATATAATTACCAAGGATATTGCACATGTACATGTACAAATGGAACTCTAGCATAGGTACATACATACAGATTTATTTATTGTTTCTATTATTTTATTATTTCTATTATTTTTGATGCTACTTCTCCTACTTGTGCTGCTGTGTCAACATGAATTTTCCGTACAGGGGATTAGTAAAGTAACATCTTATTTTTTCTTAAATAGGTTTAAGAATTTAATTAAGTATTTATATGTAAGTATTAGCTCATCTATTCATTAATCATCATGAAAGCATTAGTTCACTTATTAATATATGCTTAGTTGTGTACCCATATTGTAAAGTGTTACTAAAAAACTTAGCAATAAGTTATAATGTACTTGATCCATAATGTACAATGTACAATGTACAATGTACTTTTTATATTAAAATGAACAACAAATTGCACAAAGTGGTTTTAAGGAACGTGTATTGGGAATGGTGCTGTGGGTGCACTGGTTAAACCAGACGAGGGGGAACAGACGAGATAAACTTGGTAATGTTTCAGCACTGCATTTCTTGTTATTACTTTGTCTGGCTTTCATATGAGCAAGAAAGCTAGTGAGTGGGATTTAGAGCACTTTAGCAAATTAGTGTTACAGACTGCAAATGTGTCTCAAATGTATAACCTCTCCTTCCTAACAGGGTGTCTGAGCCTTCATGATTGAAATTCTAAACTTTTATAGGTGCTGCTTGAGCTGGCACAGCACTGTGGCGGGTTTTGGGGAGCAGCTTATGGGACGTTCACTCCAGTCTGCATTCAAAGCCGCCATCCCTTTTTTCCCTCAAACAGAGACATTCTAAAAATAAGCAGGGGTTTTAAAGAGTGTGGCTTTTAATGACATCGTGTAAAATGTGTTGTGTGTTAACAGTCCTGCTGAGGCCAACCAGAAGACATGGCAGAGCAGCCCCAAAACAAATTGGGACAGCAAATAAACCAGTGAACCCTTTCTGGAGCCAGCTTTATAGAGCACTGCCACCCTTTAGAGTGTTTGATCAAGGCAGTGACGTCTGCAGTAACCATGGCTTAGTTATTTTATATCACATCACAGCCTGAAATGCACCCAAAAACCCCCGAGCTTTTTTTTTTTTTATTATTATTTTCTATTAATGAGTGTGTATCTACATTCACATTCTGTTGAATGCACACAGACAAATGTCAGTCACTCGGCTGCAACTCCTAACCTAGATTAGTTTTGTACAGACACCACATGTCTGATGTGTTAGAGTAGAACACGCTGAAGATATGGCACTGCGGTAAGATCTCAGCACTCACTCGGCAAATCTTTACGCATTGCAACTTTAAAGAGCAATTAATTCACAAGGAGAGAAAGAGGGATACAAAAAGGGACTGGAAAATGTCTGACCTAGTAGTAGAAAGAATGAGCAGTTGTAAAAGGGAATCATAGTGAAAAGTACTAAATCGCTACTGATTCAAAGTGGCAAACTGATAAGGCTATTGTCCATCCTCTCCTTCTACTATTATCAGTCAGCCAAAAGGAAGGCAGGATCTTATTCCTCTTCAGTGGGTAGATGCTAACTTTATGCTAGAGGCATCATAAAAGCTATGCTACTGTATGAAGTGGCTTGAAATCAAAGGTTTTCGATCTTATTCACAATAGGCCAGTGTGGCTGTAGGCTTTCGTTTCAACCAAACAGGAGGCACACTTAATAGTTGATTGGAGACTAAAGCCGGCTTTACACTGTACGATTTTCACAATCACACATCGTAAAAGAAAATCTTTGGTCGGGAGTTGAGAACGGTGGTCTTAGTATGCATAATGTCACATGCTCACCAGCGGCTGATTTACTACCACTGCGACCAAACGCTGCAACAGACTATGACATTCGTCTAAAAACCACCAGTAGTAGGATGTCATCGGATTTCACAAAACTCACAGGACAGCTACAAATACAGAAGTGGCAATGATGAAATGTAAACAGAACATATGGGATTTAAAAGAAGAGGGGTTTGTTGAATTGTGGCAGCAGAGAGAAGGTCTATGACGTTTCATCACAGTTCAAAAAGTATCAAGACATGACAAAAAGGGATGAAAGAAATGAATTACAGCTTCCAGGTACAGTATGTGTATTTACTATTATGACACTATTATCTATTACTATTTACTATTATCGAGTGTATTTACTATTATGACAATGTCAAACTAGCTCATGCTTTCCAGTCAATGAGCTACAAACCTGTTTAGGTACTTCATCGTATAATTAAGCAATATCGCACAAGCAAGAGTGTGGTTATACTGAATTTTGGCATGGCGGTGAGTTGGCTGATTACGAGCATGATATTGTTTTTATACAACAGTTCTATAAAGAAATTAATATCAAGTAAGTGACGTTTCAGACACAATATGGACAAATGTTCTGTTTATCTTTGCTAGTGGAAATAGATCCTGAAATGGGTCCCCCTGGGGTACTGGGGGTGGGTGATCTCACTGTCAGATGCTGTGGAGGGGGTCCTGGATACCCACGCCTTGCCCCCCATGATCTTCTGCCCTGGCTGGACCAATTCCATATTGCACAACTCGCTTCTTTTAATGCATCACATTAGTTGAGTACTGTCATACGAACTTCTAATATAAACATGGACAGAAAAATACAAAACAGAAGGTAATCGCGATGTGCGAATGGTGGCCTGCCTGGGATGGGGGCAACTGGTGGGGGTGGGGATGATGGGTGTGCCCTGGGCATGGAGATGGAGTGTGGAGATGTGGGGCAGTCCATCAGAATTTTATATACAAACTACACATGAACACTTTTTAACGGCTACAATCATAATTACATTTTTGTCTTTTCTATACACTGTCACTTGCTGACTTCCCATCTCCCTCACTGTAACATGAGTATTTAGTATTTGTCACATGTAAATGTTACTATCTTCCAAAAAAGAGAACAAAAATTTTTTACATGTACATGTAAATGTACATTAATTTATACATTCAAGTTAAAGGTGCTTCTGTTCAAATTGGCTTGCCTTCTTCCTTTTCATCTTCATCAGATGAGCTTTCATATTTTAAGTCAAAAGTTATATTCCTGAAAAGTATCGTTTGCCATGTCTGCTGATGATGTCTCTAACTCTACTGTAGTAACGGTTTCAAACTAGGAAGTGGAAATTTACGTGGCGAACACAGAGGATCGGAGTGATACACACAGTGAAAATGCAGTTATACTGAATATCAGCCCTTCTAGGACGCCGCTCGACCAATCAGATTAGTGGAACTAGCTCATTTTTGTATAATCTAACGCAAAAGGTTATCACGCAGTCTATTATAGAATTCTGCCAAGATTTGATTGGGATCATCTTGTACACTGTGACAAGTAAAAATCGTAAAAGATTGCTGGAATCGCACAGGGTAAACACGGCTTAAACCCGGCTTATCATCAGGTCCTTCGTTAAGCAAATAGAAAACTGGCCCTTCGTGCATAAGATTGAAGACTCCTGCTTTAAATGATCTAATGAGCTGTTATGGAGAAAGGCAGTTAATTTAGGCTGAGCAGCCATCTGTGTTTTACTACGCTGACTTCCTTCCATAGTCCCACAGGGTATTTTAACAAGAGAGATATCACTACTCCATAAGTCTGCGAAAAGCAAAAAAATAATTGTCACGGATGTATGGAGGATCTCCAATTTTTTTCGCCACACATGGTGTACACAACAAAACTAAATGTAAGTTTCTAGTGTTGTAGTACTACAGACAACACCGCTCTTAGTGTGTAGAATTGTATCACCACAATTATTATTCATTCATTCATTCATTCATTCATTAGGCCCATTATCTTTCTTTGTCAGGGTTACTATGGATCCCGAACCATGTCCTAGGAACACTTCCTACCTTCTGCTCCACCATACTGTACAAAAATATAAGGAAACAAATATTTGTGAAAATGACAAAGATTAAGTTAAAGATTATGTTGATGTGATTAGTTTATATAATTGTAAACAGGCAATAAACAGATATGTATTGGCAGCAGAGCTATAACTTAACAGTTGGCTTGATTCAAAACCATTTAATGTTATGAATATGAAGGCTTTAGTGTTGGAGCACGCTACATAGACTGTCTGCCTCGCTTCGATGGAACCATGTGGAAGAACATGGAATTGTCCATTAAGTAATGTACTTCAGTGGGTGCACCTCTCTCTCTCTCTCTCTCTCTCTCTCTCTTACTCTATGTCTCTGTCTCTTTCTCTGATCCTCACTGTCCGTTACACATCTGGATTGATGTTTTTCCAGCAGTCTGCTCAGATCTTTCCTAGTTTATCATATAAGACATGTACCAAAACATCTCTTGTGCTGAGAGACCGCTCCTGCGAAGTACAAACTCGAATACAGGAAGTGAAATCACTGTCTATGTTAATGTAAAGAATGTATCATCCTTTCTTTCAAATGCAAGAGCATTCTTCCTCTGAAATAAATAAATAAATAAATAAATAGCATTAACATTCAAAATACATGATGTTTTAAATTTGTGAAAATCTCTTCTTCATCTCGTAAATCCAAATTAGAAGCAGCTTGAACTGGATTAGAAACCGTTTAAACCAGAACACAGCTTAGTGTCTTGGCATAATTTCTTAGATGTTTTGAATTTAGCAAAACAGACAAATAAATCATGCCAATGATTCTTACAAAAGTGGAAACTATGACATGTCTACTTCTGTAATGTAGTACAAACTGTTTTGGGATGGCCCAGCAAAATTAAGAGAAGGAAAGTTACCCAACAACATATTGCTAGATTTTTTTTTCACTTTCTTTAATGGTCTTAACAACAAATCATTGGTGAGAAAAGGAGCAGGAATGAAACAGATGCACTCCTGAGAGCTCCTGTGCCTCCATTCGCTGGTTTCCTTTTGCTGCAGTGAACTGTTTGTTTGGGGAAAAGCTAGAAACAGGGAAATTCACTTCTATAGTCTTCTTGTACACAAATCATCATCATGATTCAAATGTTTGATGTAAAATTCAAACTAACACACACACACAAATACACATACACATATATGGGTGTTGTTCTTGGTAATTTAATTTAAAAAAAGGCTTCAAGCCTTTTGCGCTTTTATGAGTGTATTCACCTGTAGGCATTTTTTTAAACAGCACCTGCATTATCATTTCGATTGTTCCTCACCATTGCTTCCTCCAAAGCAGCAGGAAGAAGGAAAGACAGAGGTTGTTAAAGATTCCATATAAAAAGGGACCACTGCTTCAGAAGAGCTGTGTAAAACTCAGATTTGCCTGGTGGTTTGCCAACAAGAGAGGAAGCGTCTGAAGGTGATTTGAGAACTATCTAGGTCTTAATGGCCTCGGAAAATATCCTACAAAGTCTTATAGTGCATTTCCTGTATCCTGTTTGTTGTGGCTGTATAGGAACTGTATATAGATAGACAAAGAGAGAGAGAAAGAGAAATAAAGAGTGGGGTGGAGAGTGTGTGGTGCGCACTATTGATACCCTCTCTATTTAGACGGAAACCCCACTCTTCATTGATTTATTCATTGCTATGAGTGCAAATCCATGTGCTGTGAGTCCCAAGCAGCCAAGTTCCCTTCAACCCTTGGCTCGGCGGTAGGCGTTTCGCAGTGGCTTAAGTTTCTCAAACCTTGCAAAAGAAGATGCCTCATGGAGAAAAGAAAAATATCCACACCCACTAATTTAAAAAAAAGTGGGAAAAGGGGGAATAAATAACACATTCATACTAAATTTGGAACTGAACATAGCGCCACTTCATGGTGGCAGAGAAGTAGGCATCCGTTAAAGCATAAACCCACGTGGAATCATTTTGACAGATAACTGTGCGCCGGCAGCGAGACAGACTCAGCTCCCACAGATTCTGCAAACACATGCCCATGCCAATTGCTCAGAGCTGTTGGCCTTTCTGATGCCGAGTGAAAACACAGGAAAAGTACTCATAGCCAGAAGTGCTTTTTCACTCACAAACGTCTTGTTATCCACACATAAAGAGCAGTAGAGTGTGTGTGTCCAAAGTTCTGACGGGTGTGGGATGTTGTCCCATCTCATTGTCTCACTGTTTGTTTTTTTTTTTTAATGAAGTCTTCATCCAAAAGCATTTCTCATACACATTAATCAGACAGTTCCTTTATAATTTTTTTGTTTAATTTCTCGAGTTAATTATGGTAGTAGATATTTTTCTTCTGCGAGGACTAAAGAATTTCTGATGGTGAGCATCATCCATCTTCTCAAATAATCTGAAAACAGAGGTTTAGTCCAGACCACATTTGTTAGGATGTCCAGCAACATCCACCCTTGGGCTATTTTTCTTATTAAAATGATATTTTATTGTTGTTTTTATAGCATAAACAAGTAGAATGGGGATGTCTCCGCTGCCAACGAGTCTAGTCCTTCTTGTTACAAATTTATATGCCTCCAATATGCTTAAAAAAAAAAAAATAAAATAAATGTAAAAAATGATATTTAACCTTGTTGTGACCTTGACCCTGTTTGGATTGATTCCAAAATCAAATGAGTTCATCTGCTGGCTACAATGATGATTTCATATAAATCCTACAAATATTCAACTACTCTTTCTTTAGAGATCACGAGAATTTCAGACAGACGCACGGACAACCCGAAAGAGCAATTGTTTTATTTTTAACTCTTCAGTTTTGGCATAACATACTAACCAGCACCTCTACTCAAAACACTTCCCCGAAAGACTTACTGTCTTGTTACTGTCTGTCTATCAATAATACACTTCATAATTAAAATTATATAGGCATAATATTATTACCTAAAGTCACGTTCGATCAGGGCTATAATCAGCCCTGAAATTTATTAGACCGTTACATTTACATTCAGTTATTTAAAACATAACTCCAGAGCTACTTATAAAACATGCAAATAGTTGAGGTCACATTGATACAAAGCCCCTAGAGAAGATGCAAGGATTCTTAAGATGAAACACAAAAGAAAAACAACAATTTGTGCGACAGTGGTCTAAGTGGTGACAAAATAAAATTTTACGCCTAAGTGCCTAAAACAGTACGAGAGGCAGGTAAAGAAAGGGACCATTTGAACCCTAAATGCATAAACGATAATAATAATATTCCTCTTTCAGCTGCTCCCATTAGGATCATTGGTCCATGTGTTTGATTTGGCATAGTTTTTATGCCAGATACCCTTCCTGATGCAACCCTCCCAAATTTTATTCAGGATTGGGACCAGCACTGAGAGCGCACTGTTGTACACAACCCCAGTGGCTGGGGTTGGTTCTCTGGCTGGGAACCGACTCTGGGGTGGTGAGAGTGCTGTGGCCTAACCACTAGTCCTCCAGGGACCAATGATAATAATAATAATAATAATAATAATAATAATAATACAGATAAATTAACCAATAAGTAGCAGGTAACACTTGACAATACGGTTCCTTAATTAATGCTTAACTACTTACTAATGTAGCAGTAAATAATCAAGTGTTACCATAGTAGTGCTTCAGTAATTAATAATCGCTACAATAAACTGAAAAACTATAAATTGTAATGATTTAGCAATAAATATTAAATTACTATGCTGACAAAACCATAATGACTTGTTATCCAATTTTGAACCCCTGTGTTATCTACATGTATCAGTTTCATACTGATATACACGTAATTACTGATACATTAAATTACTCTGATAACCTGTTATTTCAGGCTCCTTGATTGGTGATCAAATACTTACTAAATTATAAAAAGAAAAAGGTTTTCTCAGTTATTTCCGTACCAGTTCTCCATTAATTACTCCTGAATTTAATAAACAGCAATGCTAATGAAATGATAATAATTTAGTACCTAAATTACTAACGTACTCAGGCTACTAATCAGTACTATACTGACAAAACTGTAATGATACAATTCTGGATACTAGTTACTAGTGATTTAATAGTAAGGGTAAGAGCATTGATAATGTAATTTAACAAACTATCGAGCTACTTGTGGGAGCACAAAAAATAGCTAACAATATATCAGTGTATCAGTAATGAATGCTTCTACAATGACAAAGTAAGAACGGTGTATAACACAATGGTTCAGAATTGGATTAAAAGTCATCCTGGTTTGTCAGCACATTAATTGAATATTAGTTACTAAATCATTACACTTTAGTTAACATAGTAGTTCATTTTAGCGATTAGCAATTATAGAAGAGGTACTGTGGTAACACGAGATAGTACACTCCTGTGCAACACAAACGAGCCAAGGCCAAAAAGGCAAATATGAAGCTTTTAATGGTCTTAACAACAAATCATTGGTCAGAAAATGAGAGTCCAGCAGAGGGGAGATCTTCATTTACATTTACATTTACGGCATTTGGCAGACGCCCTTATCCAGAGCGACTTACAATAGTGCTTTGAAGTCTATCAAAAATACATCCTGATACCGGCTTGCTAGGTCACAAACTAGGAATACCATCAGCCCAAGTCTCTGTTGGTTTTTTTTTTTTTTTGCGTGTGTGTGTGTGCGTGCGTGCAAGTGCTAACTTAAGTACTTAATGAAGAGGTAAGTCTTTAGACGTCGTTTGAAGACTGCCAGTGACTCAGCTGTTCGGACATCTAAGGGAAGTTCATTCCACCACCTTGGTGCCAGAACCGAGAAGAGTCTCGACGCATGTCTTCCTTGTGCCCTGAGAGATGGTGGGACCAGTCGA
>CM040983.1:23645030-23680433 GCA_022985145.1 Pangasius djambal | reverse complement strand
CGTGGGAAAATTTAGGGAGGTTGAAGACCAATCGTGCAGCTGCATTTTGAATCAGTTGCAGAGGACGAATGGCACTCAGAGGTAGACCTGCCAGGAGTGAGTTGCAGTAGTCTAGTCTCGAAATGACAAGGGACTGGACAAGCATCTGTGTAGCCTGTGTGGAGAGAAATGGACAAATTCTTCACCTGGAAGTATTTCAGTTCTGATTTGTCAAGGTTGAGTTTCAGATAATGGATCTTCCTCCTGAACAAGATACAAGAAAGGTGGTCTGAGAAATCTGAAAAAGGCAGATGGAGGAAAAGAAATACGTAAAGTCGTGTGTGTCATCAGCATAGCAGATAAGATCAAGAGTGGACCAAGAACTGAGTCCAGATGGACTCCAGCAAGAGGGCTGTGAGGTGATTAAACTGGACTTCTCCATACTACATTGTCAATACTGTAGGTAAAAGGTTAGCTTGATTAGCCACCAGCTGAGAGAGCTGAATAACTGAGCAGTTTCAAGGTGAAACACACTCTGCCAGGATTTGCCCTGATATGGCAGATCGCCAGAAGTTAAATTCTAAGCTAGAGAAAACAGAAGCCTAAACTGCTCCCTCTGCTTAACAAGAATAGATCTAAACGAATATTAACAGAATAATAGTAACCACAAGAAAAACACTAAGCGCAAAGCTTTCATTCAAAAAGTATGCGTATTGATGATGTCACTCTGATATGTAATATTTCAAGGTAGGTCTAGGGCTAGGCACTGAAATAATTTGCACCTTAGCAATGCTTTACGATGAGATTACAACTGGGATGTGTCTCTGTTCAGTCACAAGAGTATTAGTGAAGTCAGATATTGATGTCGGGTGAGTAAGTCTGGGGTGCAGTCGGTGTTCTAGTTCATTCCAGAGGTGTGGGGTTGAGGTCAGGGCTCTGTGCAGGACACTCGAGTTCTTCCACTCCAACCTTCACACACCATGTCTTCATGGAGCTCGCTTTGTGCACAGGGGCATCGTCATGCTGGAACAGGTTTGGGCCTCTTAGTTCCAGTGAAGGGAAACTGTAATACTACAGCACACAGAGACATCCTATACAATTCTGTGCTTCCAACTTTGTGGAAACAGTTTGGGGAAGAACCACATATGGGTGTGATGGTCAGGTGCCCACATCTGTTGGCCATATAGTGTATTTTCTCCCAGCCATGTCCATAGATAATAAACACTGTTGCTCACCCCTATTGCATGGTATCTGTAATACCCTGAGGCTATTTAACAGTAACAATAAGCCCCAGTGCTTCCTTAGTTTTCAAAAGAAAATGAATCCAACAATCATTTCTTCTAAAATTAATAGTTCATGCTACATCATCAAGCATTTTAATGAGCATGGCAGAAAGCTAACTGCTTAGCTCTGAAGGATGTGACCCAGAGGATACATTATTTTCCTATTGCATTGCTTAATATCAAAATAGAAGAATGGCATTGCTCAGTGCAAACGGTAAAACCGAGTAAAACCATGCTCATGCTGAAATAGGTCTTCAGTGGACTAATTAAGCTTGATTTCCCAAGTGACAGAAAGGTGTGGATCAAAAGGCCGAAGATGTACTTATGAAAAGACCATAAAAAGGCTAAAATTGTAGTTTATAATACTTAAACTAACATAGTAAGTATTTAATGAATTTGTAATACTGATTTTTATGATGTTTTGCTTGTTGGCACTTTCCTAGAGTGAAGCTTATAGTACAGTCATGGGAAAAAGAAAGTACACCCTCCTTTCTGGGTCATGCAACAGGACAGTGATCCCAAGCACACCAGCAAATTGACATCTGAATGGCTAAAGAAGAAGAAAAAAAAATCAAGGTGTTGGAATGGCCAAGTCAAAGTCCTGACCTCAGCCCCATTGAGACTGAGCTTTGGCAGGATCTTGAGAGAGCTGTGCATACATGAATAGCCTCCAGCATCAATGAACTGAAGCAATGCTGTAAAGAAGAGTGGGCCAAAATCTCTCCAAAGTGATGTGAGAGACTGATAAACTCCTACAGAAACATTTACTTCAGGTTACTGTTGCTAAAGGTGGTTCTACATGTTAATGAATTATAGGGTGTACTTATTTTTTCCCACTTGGTTTCTGAATGTTGGTTTACTTTTTCGGAAAAAGAAAAATCACTACATATTGAAGTCTGTTGTCTTTTTAGTTGTCACCTGAAGTTATTTGTTTGTTTATAGAAGTTGGCGAGGACCACACTATTGTTACTGAGGTCCTGATCAGTAAAAACATAGCATTTAAGGAGGGTGTACTTTCTTTTTCCCGTGACTGTGTCTTATCAGCTGGCTTGTTTCCTCTGTTCATTCATTTATTCATCCTTGGGTTGCGGTGAATCCAGAGCCGATCCTGACAATGCTGGGCACGAGGCAGGAGAAGTCACACACACACACACACACACACACACACACACACACACACACACACACACACACACACATATATTTACACATTCATTCACACCTCAGGGCAATTAAACATAGCCAGTCCACCTACCTGTATTTGGACAGTAGGAGGAAACCGGAGAACCTGGAAGAAAACCCACGTGAACACAGGGAGAAGATGCGAAACTCCACACAGACAGAAACTCGAGCTCAGGATCGAATCATGGAGCCGTGAGGCAGCAGCACTTTCCCTATTTCCCTATTTCCTCTGTTCCATATCCAAACCGGGGAAAAAAACAAGCAATGTTTTACTGTCTTCTCTTGTTTTAGTTATTTATATTCAAGCATTATTTCCATATGTTGGAGGGCTCTTTGGGTGATTTTTTGACATATTTTTCTTGAGGTCACATTGATTTTTTTTTCTTACATAATTGAATATTTGTCAAGAGATTTCCCAAGAATCAGAGAACCTGCTAATGCCAGGTAACCTGCCCTCAGTTTTTCAACTCATGCTGAAACCCGACAGGACAGCCTGCATGTAATCTCGTGTGGTTTATGGCCTTGTATTTATTTGAATGTTGACGGCTTGACATTTCAGACCACCAACCAAACAAACTGCAACTGCGTTATAATGCACAGGCTTTGTTTCTATGTTGCTATGTATATTGTTAATAAGGCACTAAAATAAGACACACTGTAGTTGTGTTGTAGTGGGAAAGTGTAATGGGGAATTCCAGAGCTGATCACTGCCACAACTTGGGCTGGATTTTTTCCTGCTACATCCCACAATTTAGATTGTAAACACATGGCAGAAGATCGTTCGGCTCTTTGTCTGTCCAAACGTTCAATGCTGCGCGGGCAAAAATCACTGCTTATTGGAATGATAGAGTTACTCAGCCTCTCCCTTGATGAGTAATTCCACAGTCATTTCGAGATCAAAATAAACATCTTTGTACATTCTCGTGATTTGTACCCTTTTTTTAATATAGTTTTCACGCCATTATGATTAGACATCATACATAAAATATGTTAATGTGGTGAAGCTAAGCTGTGTGTGTGTTTTTGTGTGTCGTGTGTGTGTGTGTCATGCGTTCTGTCTGCAAATGCTCTATTAATGTTGTCTGATTTTTGGCATGAGCACACGTTATCTCACACAGAGAGATGCTCAAGTGTAAACACATTTACCATGCTACAGTGTTTAGATGAATATAAATCTCAAGTCATGGCTCGCGGTTGACAGTTTGGGTACATTTTCTCTTTCCTTGCTGGAACAACGAGGGTAATCTTTGAAATAATCTTCTAACAGAGACTTTTTAAAACTGCCAGTGCAGCTGTTTTTTTTTTTTTTTTTCTTTTTCTTTCCTTCACTGTTGAGTCAATGAAGCTCAAGGGCAACATGGCAAAAAGTGATATCTTAACAAGTAAGACTATCGTGAATATAGGCAAATTCAACAAACATTTCTCTTTATTAGTTTATTTTTAAACAAGATGATTAAGCCTACTTTTCATTTCAAGCTTAGAATGGTCTTATTCTATTGGCAGATACGGTCATTTTGCTTGTCAAGCGTCTATTTCTAGAAAGAAGCAAAATGAGCTGCCAGTGGAATTTAAAGATGATATTAAGCTTGAAATGAATAGCTATGTCTAGAAATAGGCTTAATGGTCTCTTTTCTATGTCATATATATAAATCTTATAATGAGAAATTATTTATTAGATAACTTCCTTTATTCAAGATATCTTCACGTGCTAAGAAATGTTTTTTTTTTTTTTTGCAGTCAAAGAGAGCATTGTATTTTCACTATAAAAGTAACAATCCAGATTGTCTGCAATTCATGATAAATCACAACTATATGATGGATCCTGGGTCCTCATCTGCATGCACAGACATGTGTGTAAATTTACAGTAAGGACTTCATTCATTCATTCATTCATTCATTCAGTCAGTCAGTCATCCTCAATAATTTATCCTGGTCAGAGTCACTATGGATGAAGAGGGAACGCTGGGCGTGGGGCAGAAATACACCTCAGACTGACGCCAGTTAAATACATTCAGTTAACTGAATGTGACTTATTTCATCTCCTTGTAAGATTTCTTTGGAAGCCATTTAGAGACAGGGCATTTTTCAGGAATGATTTCTTAGCTATAAACTCTGTAAATACACTCCCAAAACCCTGACTAACCAAGTTGGAGAGGGAAACGAGACACATAAATGCAACACCTGTGCAAGTCCAAATGCATTCAGCATGCTGTTTTTAGCTACAGGCACATTTTAGAGAGAAACTGGATCTAGAGGGGGTCTTTCCCAACCATCAGTGTGTACGATTGTGCACTTGTTGGATGCCATAATTTCTCTTGGCCCAAACGATCCGATCCAATTCTCCCATATTGATACACAATAGACACCTGTGATACAGGATTTCCATGCAATCGCCGCTTTTCCAGCAGCTTGAAGGGTTATGTGCAGCTGACATTTGTTGTTTGACATTAAATTTATAAAATTACATGTAAATACAAAAAACAATATCTCTGGCTCATAAGTTTCTTTTTGCTCCTCACAGTGGCATTAACAAAAAGTTGGTGTCCTTGGTTTCTTTTTTTTTTTTTTATAGATCCTTTAAGACTACGTTTATATATCATTTATGATTATTTATGGTTGTGCATGTATGGTTACTAACAGTTGGTATTTATTAGGCTTTAATACTTACACTTATGACCGGCGTAGGACCTGCGCACAAACATCACGAGTCCCGATTTTACTGTGCATACGATAATTCAAAATTTTATGCGTAAGAAAAATATTTAGAACCCTTTCTGCACAGTGATGATAGATGAGGTCCCTGGACTGCTGTGAAAGTCCACATTTTTTGGCTCATAAATTCTTTGATGTATGATACCATCCGCCTCTGCCAATAGTTGTGCTTCTTGTGACATCGGACTTACATTTTCTAGTTCTAGTTTGGAACTGTAAATGTTATTACGTTTCGTTTATTACTTACAGAGCTGGCTCAAAGACTGGAATATGATATTTTCAGGTTATATTTGGCACGCAACTGCGCTGGATATCTTCTTATGGCTCACGGTTAATTGTGCGTCGCAACTCACTCAATTATATTAGTTTGCTGTAACAGAGAAATTACATTGAAAAATTCCAGACTATGGATTCCATGGATTCAGATGATAATTAAAATGGATTAAAGCAATTAAGGCTTATGCACTTATTGAACAGGGAAGCTAATGAGCAGGATGCCGAGTTTCTTGCTTTGTGAAGTGGGTGTAAGTGAACGAGACAGTCATGCGATGTCCTGAATGATGGTATGAATTGCACATTATGTCATATGCTAATTATTGCTGAAATATTAACATGTCCTTTATCATCCTTGTGAAAGTATGGAGAATCACAATCCATTTAATAATAAGACAGCTGGGATTTTAACCTCATGTAGACGTTAGTTTAATACCATTGCTCTATAAACCACTCCAAAGCTGAGGTTCTTATTATGGTCACTGAGGGTACTTAAATGTGTTGGGAACTGGATTCTCTCTCCTAACAAACCAGACATTTCCGCAGAGTGTGAAGTCTGAGCTTGCCGACCAAACCATAGTGATGAGTGCTTTGGGACTGACATAGCCATGTACAACATATCTACTGTATTTATGCGTGTATACATGTGATATTTGGCCTGACTGTGTCAGTTACACCTGCAGGAAAATGGGTTATAAATGAGTGATGTTTAAGTGGATCGCTTGATAAATGTGAAATTGAGCTACATTTCAGCAGCAGGAAGACAATATTATGGGTAAATAAGTAACTGAATGTGATTGGTCAGAAGGTGTGCATTATTTGTGTATAACAGCACGGCTCCAGCTAGTTCCAACTGTAACATGAACTATAGGGTTATATTAATGCTCTTGTTCTAATACTTTATTGTTTCTATAGTAACACTCATACACAAGGTCTTGTATGGCAGATGCTGTACATAATCTAAAACTAATAATAAACCTATTTTTTTTAAAATGTGTTGTTTAACAAAGAAAAACATATAATCATTGATGTGGTGAACGATATTTCTGTAACATTTACAGAAGGAGTCTCAAGTGTCAGTGTTTTGTTATAGTTATAGTTCTTTGCAAAGTTTCCCAGGAAGGGAAAGTCTTCTAGATGGACGAGTTTATACTTTCTGGCTTCTTGGTAAAATGACAAGCTGCATTTTTTGAGAAAGAGAGAGAGAGAGAGAAGGAATGACTGTTTATCACAGCTATAATGTAAATGATAACAGCAACTAACTTGTCTCTCGGATATTAACATTAAATCTAAGCTATAACCCATTAAAACGTGTGACGTCGTTCATTAATAAATTAGACATTGTAATCATTGTCAATTCTCTGTGGAGTAACACACCCTAGACCACATAGTTATACAAAAATAATCCACTTCGGCACTCCGATTCGCGTTGTGCTACATCACACCACCCCAAAGTGGATTATTTTCATATAACTGCAATATCTGTTGTGTATTATACCTTACATACAGTGGGGTCCAAAGGTTTGAGGCCACTAGTGAAAATGCTTCTATTTTGCATTCTTTTCTAATTTAATACAACGAATTTCATTAATATATTAATGTGAGTTACTTAAAATAAAGTGTTACTATGTTGTTGTTTTTTTTTTAAAGTTGATAATATCTTAAGAAATTAAGTTGATAATAGCTTAAGATTGTTGCTTAGTAGATAATCTGTAGATTCCCACATGCTATTAAAATTGTATATCTAGTCTATGTGTACTTTACTGATCAAATTTATGTTTCTTGAAACATGGATGATTCATGACAATCGATAGACAGTATTTACTTAAAAAAGTGTCTAAATCTGGCTACACAAATGGTATACAAGTGTTACCAAAGAGTCTAAATATGAAACTCTGTCTCTAAGAATATAAGAATAAAATGTGGGAAATATTAATAAAGTCGCTATTTTTTAGCAGTAATACACATAACTGTAATTGCTCATGCCTTCAGCTCTCTCTGACCACTCCAAAAAGGTGCTAATGCTTCCAACATATGAACACACAGCTGGGCAATTCATAATCCATTTGGTCAAGTCCTAGAGCTCAGTGGTGCTGACATTCAAATTATTAATGCGTTAGAACTCTTCTATTAAAATGATTTGAAGGGGAAAAGGAACCAAGTGGGAAATTAGCCGAATAACAGTATATTTAGTTGCATTTGTATTATTACATTTCCACTGTTCATAAAACAGACCACTGAGTGTTGGTTTTGTTCTCAGTGTCACGGAATGAAAACGATGAGGAAAATGTTTAAGAGATAGAATTAATCTTCAGTATGGAAAGTTGTGGCAGACGACTAGAAATGGACAGAAGAATAATGGAGTGAGCTTAAAAATAACCGAGTCCCACTACCCGATCTTTAGGGACTCTGTTTGCGCTTGTGTGTCGACTTTAAACAAACAGGGACCTCACAGCAAGTTCGCACCTCTGATGCCACGTTTCTTAAAAACAGCAATTAATACTGTCTAGTTTTTCAATTGTGGAACTGAATATGCTTATGGATCACTGCATATGTCTAGCAAAAGCCACTGGATGTTGCAGTGGCTGCATTCTAGCCAAAAAGATAGCGACAGTGCACTTGTGCAGGTGCCTATTAAACGTCATGTTGTTACCAATATGGCGTCCAAAATAGAAAACAATACCCTATGCCAGCATAGAATAGACAGTTGGCAGTGTACACACTACATAAAAATTTGTGTGCTATGCTACTATATATATGTTATAACAGCTTCAAACTAGCTCTAGAATTGGGAGCTACTGCTGAGTGCTGGTTCATGAGCAGTTGTTTATAATGAGGGTGAGGTGAGAGAGCAGGCCCAGGAGAGCGCACCGAGGTCGGTCACGGTGGCAGAGCTCCCGCTGTCCGGTTCTCCAAAAAAAATTGATCGATTTGAACAAACAAAAGTCTATGAACTGGGGACTTGAAAATGGGAAATGATCGATTGAAACATAATGAGCTCCATGGCGGCTACTTTCCACAACGAATCAATTCAGTTTGTAATTAGATACCGACTGTTGAAATGCCCATAATGCTCCTGCGCCATATTCACATTACAGTCTTTAAATGCAATGTTGCCCCTTTTCACTTTGCGAGTTCGATTTTAAAATGGCTATTCCTCAAACTGTGGGTGAGACAGATCTCAAATACTATACAGTGGGGTCCAAAAGTCTCAGAGCACTATGAAAATGCTTCTGTTTGGCATTCTTTTTCAAATAAAAAAAAAACATTTTCATTACAAATATTATCAGCAATAACTTAAGTGAAAAGAAGAATCTTCAGAGTTTCAGAATTTCGGAGTTTCTTAGTATTTGGTTCGTCCCTTTTTTTTGCTTTAATGACAGTGTGCACTCGAGCTGGCATGGACTCCACACGTTTATGTAAAACTTCATGATCCATTTTAGATCAAATCCATCGGCGTGTCGTCTGATCACACGCTTCAGTAGAAGAGATCAGACACGAGGAAAATCTGAGCTTTTGTACATTCGCTTACATTTAAATAGGGAGCGAGAAATAGTGCAGAATATTGAATATTAAACAGTCATGTTGTACATGTTCTAAAGCTTTCCGGTCATTTCCAGATCCTTAATATGGTCTTTTATATACAGTACATTGTATGTAATAGAAAATTTTACCATGTGAAGGGTTTTCTCAGGCCATCACATATGTATGGACATTACGCAACAGAAAGTTTGAAAGAAGAATTTCCAGAGATGAGCACATCTGGTTTATTCTGGAGAATATCACTGGTTTATCACTGGAGACTTTTACACACTTTGAGTGAGAACAGCAGTGATATTGCTGACTATTATGTAAATTGAGTTGTTTATTGTAAGGTTTATTTTACAGTTGATTTGGATCTGTTTATAGATTGGTTCGAAATTTTATAAAGTGGGAAGTTTTTACTTTCAAAGCTTGCACGAGTGACAGCTCAGATATAAAGCTCGCAGGACCACGATGCGTGATGCATCCACTTTAAAACATGCCCGCTTCGGTTTAAATCTAAACAGATACAGATATTTGTATAGTATCTGTTTTCATAGATGGCATTGAATTACGTGTGTATACACACACTCCCACAGATAATCTTTCTCTTACATTGAGGCACTGTGAAAGGACACAGCATACCTGACACACAGTTCAAAGTGTCACCATCCGATGAGTACATGCTACTAGCACACATCCAAGAGATGTGTGGAAATGTGTAATGTGACACGCCCTTATCACTGTGACACAGAGTAAAGATGACTGGTTGTTTTTCAGCTGTCTAGAGAGCAAAAAGTGACGTTAAACTTGTTTCACAACCTCAAGCATCTGACGTCTGAAAAGCTTCCTGTCTCTTTTTAGGAGGCTCATGGCCAGTTTTGAGGGGCTGTGATGTTATTTAAGTTGTTGTGTTGCTATTTTTCGAGGCCCTGAATACAAGCCTGAGTTGACTCACAATGCCAGTGGTTGTGGTGGAGTTCCTCTGGACTAGCTAAGGCGACAGATAGCCTTTATCTTCTGATTCGTCATCCACCATGACCGTCGAAACCAGCCTGGAGACGTACGTCAGTGCTAAAGGTTGGTTCTGTCAACTCGATTCTCATGTCAACATTCCACAGCTCAGTTTCTATTCAGAGACATGTGCTCTAAAAAGAGCATCGGGCAAACTAAACCTTTCCAAATTTACTTCTGATTTTATGAGGAGCGTAACCATGAGTGAGTCCCTGCACACTGTGTTTATAAAGCAATACTGGCAGACCAAACCATAAGTCTTATTTCCTGACATGGAGGCATGTTATGACCTCTGTCATTTTGGTCTGCGGTGGAGAACCTTGTGGCCAGTCCCAGTCCTCTCCCTCTCACTCTCTGTAATTCATCATTTACAGCGGGTGGCAGATCGGAAGCGAAGCTTCAGCTTTCTGTTCAATGCTTGCTCTGGATTCAGAAAAAAAAACCCATCCTGCTAGAGAGACTGTGTTTAGGACATTGCAAATGCGCTACCAAAGTGCTGTGATGTTTTTTTTTTTTTTTGTTTTTTGTTTTTTTTTTAGCTTAAGCCTAAGTTCAGCTTGTTCAGAATGCAGAGCCTATGAAAGAGCCTATGAGCCTAGGAAAACATGAACACTGAGTTTGCATTTGAGATTGCATGATGATTAGTACTGTGTGAGAAATTAACATAGAGGCTAAAAAAAACAAAATTAAAATATATCCAACATTTGTTTTAGCACTTGATTATTAATAGCAACTGTGTTTTGCAATCATTAATTGACTCAGTAGAAAAATTTTTGGCTTGGCTTAGGTCGAAAGATAAACACAGTCTGGGAACATTTTAGAAAATCAATAAGCAAAGCCACATTTGAAAAATTGCATATGAGAGTATCTGTAACAGGTCAGAGCAGTGATTATCTCATTAGCAAATCATTAGGGCATCCAGAGGCCAGCTACTCTTTCAGCCGTGAAGTTACTGTAGCCAATAAAACAATTCCTACGATTTTCACAATTAGCTGAATATACTGTATGTTTTGCAATTGAAACAAGGCATTCCCTAGGATATTTGCATTTGGCAGGCACAGCCTTTTCTTCCTGTGCAACAGTGGCCTAGGTCAGTGAGATTTGGCAGCTGGCGAGTTCTTTACTGAATGCTTATGAGATATTCTATCTCTGTAGAAGACAGATGTGTGTTTCGTGGGTTCATCATTCCTGTCAGGAGAGGGCATACAGATTTCTGACCACTCATCACTTCAGGCCAGAAGTGGTGACTTAAGTTCAGAAGATATGTGACGCTGACACAGGTTTGAGAGATAAATCCGGTGAAACTGGTGAGGATATTGGGTCTAAGTGCGAGCCAGGTTTATTTAACCTAAGCAACACTGGGTACCTCAGACAGGTGGAACAGGTGAGCCTACGAGCATCCATGATACAAGTGTTTTAGAACATGTACAGCATGACCATACAAATGTGAAACCAAAATTAAACTTTAAACAAAACAAGAAAGATCGAAACTACAGGGAAAACGAGCATGGCTGACATTCCAACGAGCAGATAAACATCAAACTGACACCCAGGAACTTACAAGAAAAGTCACACACTCAAGGTTATTTCACTCAAGGGTCTACACTATCTGCACTGGAGATGGATCTGCGTTGTCAGGTAGTGAGATCGTAGGCATTAACACTTTTCCTCATACATTTATCTTAATACATTTGTTTTTTTCTGATAAATTTCACTCAGCCATAATAATTTCGTTCGCATTTCGGACACCTGCTCTGTGTGTGTGCTGGAGCTTCCTGCTTCTGTAGTGTACAGGGTGTCAGCCTTTCAATTAACGTGTCCACCCTTGCCTTAGAGTACAGCTTAAACACTGACAATGCATTGAGCTTTGAGAATTCCAAGCAAAACCTCAGGCTCTTGCCCTTCTTTTTAGGAACCAGGATGACTGGGCTGCACCTCTCGCTCCATAAGTATATACATCAACACCATGCATACAGTATTTATCAATATCAGTATATCAATTAACCAAATTATGATTATAACCAGCTACAATGTTTATAAAAAGGGATCTGTGATTCATAAATCCAAAAATCCGTCTCCAGTGGGGTTTATGGGAGATTTAATAAGAGATATTTGTCTATAGAACACAACTGAATTTTAAGGCCCCTTGAAAGCAACACTCACATTAATGGAGCTGCGTTTTGGCTTAAAACAAACCCAGTGTTGTGAGATTGTTTTGACTATAATTACAGTCTCACCGCAGACTATAATATTGTAATTTGTATATCGGCGCAAAGAACCAAAATTGTATTCAGTCTAACCAAAGTTAGGCGTCATATTCCCTAATTACAACAGGAAATGTTTCTCATAAAGTCAAACAAGTCTGCTAGGGTACACACTTTATTCAGACTTGTGAACGCGTTCCAAGACATATCTGGATTAAGGCATGTACCACATGAAAGCTAGCATCTTACTCAAACCATTTTAATTAAAGCAGAGCCTTAGGTTCTGTTGCACAGACACACACGCACACACACACACACATGTACAAAATATTTACAAGAGGAAATTGCTGCGACTGTGCAGTGTATAAAACCTGAAGCCATGTACGGTCTGCAGCCAAGACAACTGATCAGAAGCAGCTAGTTCCCCAGGGAACCATGTAGCCAATTAGATTCCAGAGAACAGAGATGCTCAGAGATACTCCTGGACCGAAAAGTGATTTGTATTTAGCTTGATTTACATCCGCCGTGTGTGTGTGTGTGTGTGCAGGGAAGGAGCGAACAGAAAGACAACATAATGGAGCCAGGAGTGTGAAGTCATGAATCCACACTGGCATGGCAGAAAAGCTGAGAGACCCCAGAATGACAAAGAACTGTCTGTGTTCGCAAAGGAAAGAAAAAAAGAACACACGACAACAGCCAAAGGATATAAGACTGCCACTGGGTTCTTACACAGACAACAAACATGCCTGTATAAATAATGATAAATTAATCGTGTAGTAAAAACGGAGCCTAATGTCAAGTATACGCTGCAAAAAATACAAGATAGCAAGTAAAATGTCTTGAATATAGACAAATTCAACTAGCATTTCTCTTTATTCGATTTTTTTTAAACAAATATAAGACCATTAAGCCTATTTCGTTATTTTTATTTTACTCATTTCAACTTTGTCTTATTCTTTGTTGGCAGATAATTTACCTACCAGTAGAATAGCTTGAAATGATTCAATATGTCTAGAAACAGGCTTAGGGGTTATATAATATTTTTGTAATGAGAAATATCAAACAACTTTTCCTTTATTCAAGATGTCTTCACTTGTTAAGATGTTTTTTTTTTTCTTCAGTGAAGAAGTTCCAGTTTTACTTTAAATTTTCATACCAGTAATAAATCAGCCTTGCTGGATTTTAAAAGATAAATAAATTATTTTGCATAATAATGTGCTACCCCAGATCAGAACCTCGAAATCATATCTCAGATTAGATATTGTTCTTACATCATATCCTCATATCATCATCCTCTTAATTAATGAACTGTATTTCAACCCATCCCGTGCGCTCCCGAAATGTACAACCCAGAAGATTTACCTCGGATTTACCGCACATTACAAATGAAGCCTATTTAAAACCAGAGGCCTGAAACATCTTTCTTCCCAACTTCACTATTAAACACTCACCTGAAGGAGCTTAGCACATTTATTACTGCGCTCTAGCACTCTGAATGATACGTGGGGAATGGCTGGTAAAGATTTAGAGCCTGCTGAAGTCTGCCAGTTTTCCTCTTGCTCTATAAGGGGTCTCCCCCCAGACGAGCCGAGCCTTTACTGTGATTGGGAAGGTCGGGGAAGGAGGGATGTGGGTACATAGAGTTTTTCACTCCACACACTCCACACTCCACACATCATGTCCTGCTGAGCTAGGCTTGAAAATATGGAACATATTAAAGCCGTGCAATCTCATGGCTGCCCACCTTGCATACAATTTGTCTCTGTTCCAAGGCATATGAAGCTAGTTGGAAAAGGTTTCTCACTGGAAGTAACCTTGCTGTCTAGAGATTACTGTTCTAGAAAAGAGTAGCAAGAGTTACTTACATAATCTCTTAAAGAATCAAATATCACACAGAATGTTCAATATTCAATGCTGCTGTGTCTTAGGTTTTAGGAATTGGATAGTACCTCTGCGTAAAATTATTACATCTAAACTGTGGCTTTTGTTGTTGGCTTTCATCTCAGTGGTCCGCAGGAATTATTTAGATTGTCGTTTGAAGAGAGCGCTGCCTCCAAGTTCTGTCAAAACATCTAACTGCGAAAATAAAAATAATTACTTAAAACATGACCTAAAAAAACCATGTTCGGTGAAAATATAGAGGAATGACCTACAGACCATCACAGTCTTTGACTTCTGCCAAAGTGCAACACAGATCTAATTCCCAGAAGCTGGATTCCTCATTGTTGTGTGAGTGTTGACTGAACAAACCCCCGAGAGAAAGCTGGAAGGACATCTCCAAGCTGGCCCTAGCACTCTGCCCTCCTATGGACAAAGTCTGCAATTACACTTGGCCCGTTTTACATACTCTTATACACCAATGCTTACCCTGGCATTTCACACATTCAGTTTTTTTTAACCAATGTTCCCAGGTACACCCACCATCCACTTTATTAGGAACGCCTGTACACCTGTACATTCACGCAATGATCGATCAGCCAATCATGCGGCAGCAGAGCAATGCATAAAATCATGCAGATACAGGCCAAGAGCTTGTTAGAGAAAGAGCTGAATAATGTTCACGTTAAACATTAGAACAGTGAAAGAAATCTTATCTCAAAATCTTATCTGGAATAGTTGTTGGTGCACAACAGTCTCTAGAGTTTACACAGAATGGTGAAAAAAAAAAATAAAAAATTCCAGCAAGTAGCATATTGAAAAAAACATCGCCTGGTCTTTTTCGAGTCTTCAGCTGTCCGGTTTTGTTGCTCTGTTCTGTTCTTGATTGACAGGAGTAAAACCTGTTGTTGTCTTCTGCTGCTGTAGGCAATCCACCTCAGGTTTTGACATGTTGTGCATTCTGAGATGCTCTTCTGCTCACCACAGTTTTAAAGAGCGGTTATTTATCATAGTCTTCCTGTCAGCTTAAACCAGCTGTCTGGCAATTCTCCTCTGACCGCTCTCATCAACAAGGTGTTTCTGTCTGCATAGATGTGCTTTTCCACCATTCTGGGTAAACTCTACAGACTGTTGTGCATTAAAATCCCAGGAGATCAACAGTTTCTGAAAAATAAAAATCTCATCTGGCACCGACATGTCAACAGTCAACATGACCATGTCATGGTCAAAGTCCCTGAGATCACATTTTCCCCATTACAGTGTTTGATGTGAACATTAACAGAAGCTCTTGACCGGTACCTGCGCTGCTGTCACGTGATTGACTGATTGGATAGTGGCATGAATGTGCATCCTAATAAAGTGGACAATGAGTTTATATTTGATTCTCATTTAAAATGGAATTTGGTTGCAAACATTTAATGTGAGTCACTTACCAACATTTGTTACCAAAGTTCTTGTTGTTCCCAAACTGCTTTTTGTGAAGCCGACCACGTGTTGGCAAGTGCTGGGATCCTGTTTGTGTACATAGATACAAACACTGTGGGTTCATTGACCAGCTGGATCATGAAAAACAAGTTTCAGTGCTCATTACTGTTTGTTACAGTGATAATTATGCTAAGATCCATCATTTCCAGCATGTGCGATTAACCTGGTAGGTCTCATTGCTGGTGAACATTAGAATAGATGCAGGAGAAAGTGAGTCACATAACTTGGTGAGGTTACTATGTGGAGGTTAATTTTTCTAGTGAAATTTCTAGTGTCTCTCAACTCATTTAGTTTTACTACAGTTTCATAACCTTAACAGCAGTCTGCGTGGCAGTCTTGAACAATCCGCCATGTACAATATTTCCAACTCTTTTAAATTCTTAGGTTTATGCACGTGGAACACAGAAGGTGAGGTGGATCTGCGACTAAGTGGAGGATGGTCAGCATGGTTTCCCTCAGAACTAGTGGAGTGTTCTTGTGTGCTTGAGCCCTCTGAAAAGAAACAGGGTAAGCTCCTTCACTGTGTTGTTGCAGCAGAAACAGAAGCATGCAAAAGATCTGGCTGCTCAGGAGCTACAGTATAAGTGGAAGTGTGCACCTCTACTGTGTTGGAATGCAGATGAGTCGGCAGTGGGCATGAGCCAAATTCCAGCGCTATCAGCAACAGTGCAAAAGCATAATGAAGAAGATGGCTTGGAAGAGCGCCACCTTGCATATAGAGACAGATCCTGATGTACTCTCAGTAGGCACTTCTGATTTCCTAAATTTGAGTAATAATCCCACTCTCAGAAATACCTCAAGACAACCTTGTCTGCTGTCACCAACAAAGCTATATTTGTGCTGTTGTATCAACCCAGAATGCTTTTGTGCCAGATCAGGCCATGACCATGCTTCCAGGGTGTGATAAGTTGAATTACAATGTTGACAACCACCAAACACAGGGCTCCTCCTCACAATGGTACGAGACCCAAATTGCTTCTAAAAAGTAGAAGATGTATCCCACTGCAGAAATTCACACACCACAGAAAAAAATTACGATGACAGCAACAGGGAATTGCTAGCTTTGAAACTAGCACTGGAGGAGTGTCAAAATTGGCTTGAGGGATCCGAATACTGACTTGTCTACACTGACCACAAGAAAGCTGAATACCTCAAAACAGCTTAACGAATCACACCAAGACAAGCATAATGGGCTCTCTTCTTAACCAGACAGATGTGTACCCAGCAGATCCAAAACCCACCACAAATGACACCATATTACCAGAGTTTTCCTGCTGGCAAACTCCTGTCCTTACCAGTCCTGCAATGCCCATACAGCTGTAGACTTTATTGCAGATCTGCCCTCCTCTCAAGGCTAAACAACCATCTTAGTGGTGATGGACTGATTTCAATGTATCTCTGACTCATTCCCCTTCCTACCCTACCTACAGCAGAACATCTGTTTCAGCACATTTCTAGATACTTTGGGGGATACCAGAGGGGCCATATCAAAGTATAATCCCAGAGAATATTATGTCAGACCTTAATTCACATCTCAAGCAAGGAGGGCATTTATGGATAAACTAGGGGTATCTGATAGTTTGACCTCTGGCTATTATCCCTGAGCTAATGAAAGCGCCAACCAAGAAATTGTTCAATTACTGCTGAATGGTCTCTTCCAAAACCATCTCCCCCCAGTCATTTACACGTCATTCCCATCAGCCAGTCATCCTCACCTGCACTGGTCACACCTCCACAGTCCCTGATGATTGTACAGGCTCTATCGCTCCTGCCTATCGACTAACTGTTAAAATAATATATACACTCACCGTCCACTTTAATAGGAACACCTGTACACATGCTCATTGATGCAGTTATCCAACTCTTCAATCCTGAGGCAGAAGCACAATGCATAAAATCATGCAAGAGCTTCATTTAATGTTCACATCAAACATCAGAATGTGGAAAAGGTGTGATCTCAGTTTCTGAAACTGGCTGTTGTGGCATGGTTGTTGGTACCAGCTTGGGCTGGTTTGAGTATTTCAGAAACTGCTGATCTCCTGGGATTTTCACACACAACAGTCTCTAGAGTTTACACAGAATGGTGCAACAGTTCTGTGTGTGGAAACGCCTTGTCGATAAGAGAGGTCAGATGAAAATAGCCAGATTGGTTTGAGCTGCCAGGAAGGATACAGTAACTCGAATAATCACTCTTTTCAACCGTGGTGAGCAGAAAAGCATCTCAGCATGCACAAAACATTTAACCCTGAGGTGGATGGGCTACAACAGCAGAGGACCACATCAGGTTCCACTCCTGTCAGCCAAGAGCAGGAGTCTGAGGCTATCATGGGCACAGACTCTCCGAAACTGGACAGTTGAAGATTAGAAAACAAATCATCTACATGTCATATGTACATATCTTATATTCTATTTTATTGTAATTTTATTTTTTTCCCCAATACATCTCTACCTGCTTTGTTTCAATTTCTGTGTCAATGAAGCACTTGCCAAGTCAAATTGCTTGTAAGTGAAATCTTACTTGGCCAATAAAATTCTATTCTGATTCTGATTTTGATTCTTTTAGGGGAAAAATTAGAACTGGATGAAGAAATGAATGTATGAATGATGAAACCCAGAAGGTTAAGGAGGGTTAACCCATAAAACACTAAACATAACCATGGACATGTAGTGGACACATTTCATATATGAAGCCTAGATATTAAAATGACTCATAAAAAGTATATTACTGTCTGAAGTATGCAGTCTAAGTCTTCAGAGCTCACTGTGATTGTTGCATAGATATAGGAACACACGTACAGTAAGGTGTTATAGACATGATGCACTATAGATTTTTTAAAAAAAAGATGCCTGCTCAAGATATCTTGGTGGCAATGTCGTAAGAATTCATGCAACTCAAATCATATGAAAAGGTGTGAAGTTTAAGGTTAAGGGCTGGTGTTAGCGGTTGCACCTTTTCATACGAAGTCCTGTATGTATAAAATCAAATTAAAATCGCCCCCAGTTACCCTCGCTCATTTGACTCCACATGCACCAGACTGACCTTTTCCTAATGTGTTCCTAACATCATAGCTATGCTTTGATGTTACATTTAGTCAGTGCTGTTTGCCGATTTATAAGATTTATAAGAATCCAGTGTATACAGAGGGATGAATCAGTGCAGTCAGCGCTTTTGATCTGGAAGAAGACCATGGGAATGTAGGAAAGTAATAATCTGTCTCCTCTGTAATCCAGCACTGAGTGGCCTCTTCCGCCCTGCCTGTTTCCCATGAAAAGCCGCCAGTGATACATATCCTGAGTGAGGTGTTGAGATTTATGTCTGTCCTACACCACACACATTCACAGCCTCTGAAGCAGTAAGACTAACGCTAATGGACAGCCGAGTGTGTAGGGGTTAGTGCAGGGTTATGTGATCTGTGTGTGCGTGTGTGTGTGTGTGTGTGTGTGTGTGTGTGTGTGCGTGTGTTCCTGGAAGCCTGGTACAGGAAGCAAGGCTGTTTAAGCCAGCATTCCAAACTCTAAGGTTTGTGCTTTAAAAGCAAAAGCTCCCTTTCATTGTGACTCTAAGGAAAAGAAAAATATAGACTGAATATAGGACAGTGTAGTGACAGTGATCACAGAAGAGTCCCATTGTGATGGGATGGTGAGACACACACTTCATCTCTCCAAGAAGCCACACATCCATCCTGTATCATAGCTGCACATTTTGGCTAGAGGCTGTGCTCAGTGTTTGGACCACACAGCTAAAGCACAATCAGCCCTCTGTTGGAAAGGGTAATTATTTGGAAACTGACTGGCAACACACCTTAGCTTCTCCTGACAGCTCCATTAAATCTGACGCGGCCGTGACGACCCCAGGAACAACAGTCACCCGGTGAAGGAGAGTGTGTGGCGTGACACGCAACACTAACAGCAGACATTTCCTGTTCTCCGTTTGTATAACATCACTGGCTGAGATTAGACTGTATATAAAAGGGAAGTGTGCACAAGGCACTGGATGGCATTAGTGGCTGACTTAATTGCTAATTCATTACATACAAAAAAGCCTGAAGGAAATTGAGATTTATTTCAGCAGTGGGGCCGGCTGTGTGTTTTGGATGTTGCCGCTGTTTTCTAAACATATTGGGCGCGTGCCACTTACAGGAGAGGCGAACAGCGGGCTTTTGTGGTGTGGCCTGAAGCTAAGTGTGTTTGGCCTTGTGGTTTTCAAGCAGCTTTGGGTTGAGGCTGGTTACTCTGACAAGCTTCTGTTTAACAATGCAGTCAGAAGCCACTCTCTATAATGTATAAATATGAGAAATATGACTATAAGCTAAACTTATTTCAGAATCCGTCTCTCCAAGAATTACCTATTACTTCTAATATAAGTCACCAGACAGCTGATGAGTGTGCATAGTGACCATACTAAAAGCTTTAGTTGGTTTTAAACAAATAAATCTATAATGTGAATTTATATTAAGACCATCATAGTAGTGTACATGTAGAATGTATGTATGTATTTATTTATTTATTTCTAGCAATACAACATTTTGTCATTTGTTGCTTATTATTCAGGACTGGGATCTTAATGCTTTAGATCTTATTGTATAAAAAAAAACGTGTGATGCCACATTGTTCGTTTGAAACACTGCATAGATTTATAATGATAATAATATCTGATCCTTGTTCAGTTAAGAAGGTCCTTTATTCGTCTTTTCATTATTGTCACTACTATGACAAACTTTTTCATCAATGTATTGATGAAAATCTCAGTTTTTTTTTTAAGGGAAACAAATTAACAGTGGTGCACATTTCTGATTTGCAGTATATATATATCTGCAATATGCGGACTTTATATGTTTATACCTGGCAACCCTGCTCACTGAACAAATATCAAGTTCATTAACATGATCCTAATGGAAGGTGCACTATTTGGTTTTAGCCTGAGCTAAACTCTGCCTGACTAATCTCCCAAATATAACCACATTTCTACTGTATTTCTGAACAGACAAAAGAAATATGGTTTCATATATTGGGCCACTGCTCCATATATCTCGCACAGACCAACTGCTGCACATTACTGCTAAAAAGTAATTAATTTTCAAAAATATTGTATATCGTAAAATGGGTGTGTTCATTGCACCTTTTTTTCAATTGTTATTAAATGATTGTTCTCCATCATTGTTAAAAAATTATCTTCCAGGAAAATCATACGTCATTATAATGAAATGCTGCTTGAAGGACTCCATTTTGACTCGCAGCAGCACTGTAAGCATGTTCCAGCTTTATAACAGATTCTGACAGCATGTCCAGTGAACTTTTCGGATCTCTCTGGAACGTAACAAACCCAAAACCTAATGTAAATTCTGCGGTTATTGTTGTCATCTGTAGCTGTAACTGATAACTTGTTGTTTTGAAACATAGGGTTAGGTTAGGGAAGGTTACACAGGGTGTCTGGTTGAGGAGGTGAATAAAATTATGTTCTGCAAGTTGCTATCTGTTATTATAATTTGGGAATGAAGAAGTATTTTTTTCCAGCAGCCCTGTTTTTTTCAGCCCTGCAGCCCTGAATACAAAACCAGATATGAATATTTTGAACACTAAACAGATACAGATAATGGATTTATGTGCGTGTGCGTGTGTGTGTGTGTGTGTGTGTGTGTGTGTATAAAAAAACAGACAGTGCACATGCAAATCTTTATCCTTTATTAGTCGTAAGTACCAAAATATTAATTTGGTTATTGGTCACAATTAGAAATCATTTTAACAAGGGAATATAAAAAAGGATTTCTCTCTCTCTCTCTCTCTGTGTTGTGTCTGTCTGTGTGTGTGTGTGTGTGTGTGTGTGTGTGTTTAAAGACAGGTTACTGGAAGCAGCAGCTGAAGTGTTTACTTACTGTCTACTTTATTGCTTATTTTACTGAAATTCATCCAAGGAGGAAGCTATCTAAGAGCTCATGCGTATGCTGTGTATGATGCAAGGATTAAAAAAGAAGCTCCTTTGACACTTTTTAATAAATTTTAATGATGTGAACAAATCATTGCTTATTCAGAATTTAACACGTTTACAAATGACAGTTCATGTCATTTTTAATCTGTGTATACGTTATTAATGAACACTATTAATTAGCATCTCATTATTTTGACTTAAGTTGTTATTGTGACTTAGTGTCTCGTCATTTTTGACAATTTATTTGATCAAATTTGTTTACTTGTCTGAACAAGAAATCACGGGTTGTTTTATTGCTTGTTTCATCTAAACTCATCCAACGAGAAAGATGTCTGAGAGATATGCTCTACATTTGCTCTGTATGATGCAACAATTTTTACGACGTGCCATACACAAAGAAGCTCTTCCATAAACAATTCCCAATTTTGGCTTATTATTAATTATTATTAAAATGGCTTATTATTCAGAATTTAGCAAGTAACAAATGCTAATAAATGATGGTTCATGTTTGTGTATACACTATTAACTAATCATTTAAATAAAGAACAAGACACTGTGGGTCATGCTGTTATGGTAACTTAATCAAGCCCACAATGGTTTTGTGCGTTGTTTTGTTTCAGGATTTCTCATTTAAAGAAGACAAGGAATGTGGCTTTGGTCATTTTTTTCAGTAGAGGTCAGCATTTGATGCTGCAGATGTTTGATAACTGGTCCCACAGCTGTCTAAAAGAGCCACATGTTTACGTTCTATGAGATAACTAGTGTTTTGTATTTGTTTAGCTCCTAACGCAGCACCGATAGGATTTAGTACCCATTTATGCTTGCTTGCCTCCCTGACTGGGGTTTGTCTTCTGCTACTTATGTTTATATAGCTGTATTTAAGTCTTCAATGGCTGCATCACTTTTTTCACTAGCTGTAATACTGTATATTCCAAGCCGCTACTTTGCTGCTTCTAATGAGATTTTCATAAGGCATAGAGTAAGGAAAATGGTTAATTTGATTTAGATTGGTTGTTAAATGGATCCATTTTTTTTTTTGCACAGAAAAAAAAACAGAACGTTGCAGAAAAACAGTTTCACACTGCCAACTCACATGTTCAAGAGAGACAAGCTTTAAGGCACCAAAATGTTCCAGCTCTTTACAAGATATTTTCCATCCAATTAATGGGGCCAGGTTAGGGTTAGGGTTCTAAGCCTGTGAGAATTCAAGTAGATGTATTTGAGCTCCTCCGAGGTTTCAGCTGGACAAATGAGTGAATCGAGCATTGCCAGTGTAATTCTGGATGCTTTCTTTAAATAGACAACAGGAAACAATTAGTCTGTTAAAGTCTGTTAAAGTTATCAGCTGAAGACTTTTGTTGAGACACTCCTGGGGGTAGCTGACTTCCGCAGTAAGGAACCAGTGTTTAAAAATAGCCTGAATTTATACGTGTCCACGTGTGTGTCCTGGTCCTTAAAATACTGTGGATTGTTTGAAGAGGTTATTGAACTGTGAAGAGCACTCCAAATGCTGCAAGGTTCAGGAAAGCCCCCCAAGTGCTCAGTGTCCGGGAAACTACCAGTTTATATCCGTTAAAACCAGTCTGGCCAAACAAGCCACAAATCTAACAACGTGTTCTATCAAACAGATACCAGAATGAAGAACTGATGAAACCTGTTGCTATGGTGGTGGGTTTTCCCATTTCCTCCGTCATTAAGGCCTATGTTCTGAGACACTGATCTAAGTTATTAAAAACCAATTGATTATAAACTACACAAATGATTTGCACCATGTTAATGATAGCAATCACAACACCTGTAACTAGGTTTGCATCTCTTGAGTGCATGCCATCCTTATTAATTTAGCTTTCCAGTGAACTACCTACCTTTTTCCACCTTAAAAAATAAAGACACACACTATATCCCCAATCCACTGCAGTTTCACTCCTGATTTATTGATTTATTCATTTGTATTCATTTGATCTGTCTGCTATAAGCTACTTCTGACTGTCAAATTTACTACACCAAATAATATCCAACTGATTTACTTTTGCTCCCCTACTACACCCACAATGTTTTTAATCAACCTGTGGTTACAAGGTCGTATAATTAATGACAGTGGCTCTAAACAAATCCTCTGCTTCAGCAAATGTGCAAATGTTTATAACATAATGTAATATTACTCTATAAACGTGAATCCAACATTTTAAAACCCATTTGCGCAATTGGGGAAAACATTTGTACTAAAAACAGATGAAAAGTAGGTTAGAAAATACAATTTGTGGTCTCTTTTGCAGTTCTCCTAAATTTGTTTTTTATAATTTCATATAAATAACGAGAGCTAAATCAAGACAGACTTATTCACGGATGAAATGTGAATACAAACGTGTTTAGAAAACAGTCATCGGAGGTGCTCTGCACTTTACACGTACTAAAGTAGATTTCATATAACTTTTTTTTTCTTGAGCAGAACGGTTCAGTATGCCATTTGTGAAGCCCTGTTATATACTCAGATATTTTGTGCTATTTATATCGCTGTTTGGATGTTAAACATATGATTATGTTACCAGACTTTCTGACTTGGGGAATTTTGATTGCCTTAGGTTGGCTGAATTAGTCATCATCTTTGGTTATCACCTCTATAGTAAATAGGCTGTGTTTTATATGGATTGGACATAAACAAATTATACTGGTATGTTATATGTTATATATGATACAGTGGATATAAAAAGTCGAAATGGATGTTAAAATGGCAAGCTTTTGTGATGTAAAAAATGAAACCAAGATAAAGCATGTCAGATCTTTTTCCACCTTTAATGTGATTATAGCAACCAACAACATTTAAGCGAACAATAAATAGAAATTTCAGGGGGAAAAAGAAAGTAAAAAAAAAAACACTTAATAACCTGGATGCACAAGTGTGTACAACCCTTAACTAATATTCTGTTAAAACACTTTTTGCTTGTAATACAGCAATCATTCTTTTTGGATCATTCTTTCTTTCTTTTTGGAGTCCACCAACATAACACGTCTTGATTTGGCAGTTTTATTCCACTCTTCTTTGCAAAAATGCTCCAGGTCTATTAAATTGTGAGGGGATCTCCTGTACACAGCCCTCTTCAAGTCATTCCACAGGCTTTTGATGGGATTTAGATCTGGGCTCTGACTGTGAATTTCCAAGAGATTGATCTTTTTCTTCGGGACTGCAGGTTTTGTACAAAACAGATTGGTATTTGGAGCTTTCCATGATTCCCTTGACTCTAGCCCCAGTCCCAGCTGAAGACCAGCAGCCCAATAGCATGAAGCTACCACCACCATGCTTCGCCAGGGGTATAGTATTCTTTGGATGATAAGCTACCTTGTTTTTGCACCAAACATATCTTTTAGAATGATGCCCAAAAAGTCTCATCAGATCATAACACATTTTCCCACATGGCTTTGGCAAAATATAGGCGGGCTTGGGTGTTTTTTTTTCGTGAGAAAGGGCTTCCATCTAGCCATAGCCCAACCTACTCCATAGCCCAGATATGTGAAGAATAAGAGAAATTGTTGTCACATGCAGGGAATGACCAGTACTTGCCAGATATTCCTGCAGTTCCTTTAATGTTGCCGTCTCTTGGCAGCCTTCATGGTAAGCTTTCTTAGCTCCACATGTCCTGACCTGCCAGCATGCTAGGTTTCTGGGCCACCAGACCCCAATCCTGACCTGTGTCCACTGCATTCAGAGATGTCACCTATGCCAGCCTCTAGTCTTTCAGCCATGTTTGGGCATTTTGCCTCACGGACCCCCTTCCCATCCACATTCTCATGCTTTAGGAGCTGCACATTAAGGGGGTTCTGTGACGAATTTCCCCTCTCAGTGTGCTTTACGATTCCCAGCATGATTCCGCTTTCATGTTGTTTTCCTAACATTGCCATGCGCTTTTTTCTGTTTTAGTCCTGTTGTTGCATCTGTCCTGTAATTGGTGTTTTAAGCAATTGTGTCCAGCTGTTTTGTGTTTCATCCTTGATTAGTTTTGTCTATTTATACCCTTCAGCATCATAGTACCTTTCCAAAGTCTTATCATGCATTTATTGAGTCTTCTTGTCCTTTCGTCTATTTTGGAGGGACATCCTGTTCTTGGGAACATCACTGTGGGGCTCCATTTTCTCCACTTGTTGAAGATGGCCTTCACTGTTTTCCATGGTACGTCTAATGTTCTGGAAATTCTTTTGTACCCCTCTCCTGATCGATAACTTTTGACAATAAGATCCTGTACATGCTTTGTAAACCAAGAAGACGTAGAAACTCCTACAGAAACAGCTGATCTTTATTTCTGAACATGAGTTTGAATGTGATTGGTTAATTCTGAGAACAGTCACATGCCCCATTATAAAATAAATAACCAGGTTATCTGTTTTTTTCTTTCTTTTTTTCCCTAAAACTTCACTTGAAATTTGTTGGTTGCTATAATGGCAGTAATGGTGGAAACAGATCTGATTTCTTTTTTTTTTTTACATACAAAAGACCTGCAATTAACAGGGGTATGTAGACTTTTTACATCCACTGTATATGTATAAATATAGAATGGTATGCAATATGTGCATCATTTTCAGTGCTGTCTCATTACTCCTTACTGTCCATATTATTACTGATGCAGCATTCCCAGTGTAGATGTTCAGTACAAAGAAATACTCATGAGAATGTTTGTCCCGAAGTCCTTGATCCAATGCTTAGTATAATTACCCATTAATATGCACATTATTGCCTTTCTATGTCTTTATAGTCATTGTCTCTATGTATGTTTGAGCTACGTGTGACCCGTAGGCAGCTAAATCCTGCCTACAGTCTTAGTGCCTAAGATTCCACATGCTTCTTTTACTAAGGAATTCTTTCCCATGTTGCCTTTCCTCTGTCTCTTCCCTCCACGAGTGAGCAGGAGCTGGCCAGAGAAGCTGCTTTAGGTTTACACGTCCTGCCCATTGTTTGGAATTTCACTTCCTGGTATGTGTTTTAGCAAATAAACAGCTGTATGAAAAGCAGGGAGGTATGTCTGAGTGGCAAGAGGAATAACTTACATGGAAATAAAGAAGAAAGAGCTCCATCTGCATGTTCCCCACTGACCTGTTTCTGTTTCCTCATAGATGTTCACAAACCACAGACTAAAAAATGAAGAGGACACCTGCTGTTGCTCGCAGACCTCTGGTTAATTGTGCATACCTGGTTCGCTGAAGCTTCCTAGGGATCTGGTCTTGAAGAAGAAGGAGCATAAACACATTTCACACAGCAGTGTTTTTATGCTTCATGCCTTTTTATGTGTCTGATGATTGGTTTCTGACTATTTTCTGACACAGATGCATGGCAAATACCTGTAGTGGACAGCCATTCTCGCCTTGCCAATCGTAATTCCTTGGCATCACATGACTCAGTCCTCTCAGGCAGGGGGGAAACCATATGTCTCCTTATGCAATGGGGATTATTAATGGACTGCACCACAAGCTATTTAAGGCCAGACCTGCACTAGTGCTTTCATCTGCATTCTGAAGGTTATTTCAGTGCAAGATGTGAGGTAGTCTCAAATCCTGGGGTCAGTAACAAAGACTATGTTCCAGGACAAAATGATAGAGATCCTGATTAAAGTTATAGGAAACATTTTAATGACATGACAACAAATTTCACTTTAATCGGCCTGTGTGGTTATTAGATTAAGATAAGCTTGAATAATGCTTGACAATACCACAGTAGATTTAGTAGTTGTAATTCTGAAAATGCTTACATCTACCAGGACTTACTACCTGGCAAAGATGGTCTAGCTTGACCAGCTCAGCCTGTGTTTTGGCAGCTGTTAGTTGGTCACACCAAGCTGGATTTTTCAGCAGGGTAGGGACACAAAGGTGGTTTCTTTCTTCAGAAACAGCTGGATGTTTTCTTTCAGCGACAGACTTGTTTTTGTTGGATTCAACCTCAATAACATTCATGTGAAACAATGAAAACCTGAATATCATTACTGAGCAACACCGGTCACAGGTAGGCCTTAGCTGATGATGCAAGGGAAGCCTACACTATATTGGATTGTGACACTGCTCACACTAGAAAGAAAGAAAGCTTTTGTCTGTCACACATACATTACAGTACAGCAAAAGATGGATGAGAGAGATTTAAGGGCCTTGCTCAAGGCCCTAACGGTGCCAGCACTGGGGCTTGAACCCCCAACCATCTAATCAGTAACCCAGAGCCTTAACCACTGAGCCAGGATTAGATAAAAGTCCATTTAAATTTGCAGACAGGGATTGTTTACACATATCCCATAGAATGTGCTTGGAAGTTTTACTGGGAGGTTATAAGGTACAAAATGTTATGAGGTGTTCAAGGGAAAGCTTGCACATTGAAATGGGATCCAAGGTTCCAAGCATGAATGTTATGCTATTAGGGATGTTGAATTATTATTAACATGGTAACATAATGACTTTGTTTGTTGCTAAGCCTTTAAACCCTGATGGGTTACCAAGTGCTCCATACCCTTGATTTTCAGACCCAGTTTGGGTCTGGGCCTCAGCAAAGTTTTCGCACCATTTTAAACTGTCAGAGGTTCTCCTTATTTCTTTATTTTTCCAGGCTTTGTACTTTAGATGCATGTGTATGTGGTACAGCCTTGCTGACAGTCTGGTTTTGTCTCACTAACTTAAACCACACTCTTGGCTGAAACTCCACTTATCAGCAAACACATCTATCGCCTCACTGGCCAAAATCTTCAGATGAAGTAATGGGCAGTGTGATGTGACCCTGCTTTCGATCAGGTTCATCTGAGTATGCCATTCTCACAGTTGATCTTAGGCTGGAGGCTGCTTTGAAGCATTATGTAAAAGCTATCCAAACAGTTCCTGGCTAGAAGATGGCATGTGTGTTTATGTGGACAGTTGAAACAGAAGAGCCAAGTGTTACTTTCCCAGCACTTTCCTGAGTCCCTTCAATCCTGGTGCCTGGCTTAGCCTTCCTTGGTCCACCTAAGGTTGAATCCAGAATCCTGGCTCTTTGATGTGATCCTGTGTTATGATATTCACCCGGCCGCTGCTTATCTGTTATGGTTTCCCCACCCTGCTTGGCTGTGCTGAAACCTGAACGATATATAAAATCAATAAGGGGAACGCCTTGAACACAAACAGCACCCTCTATTCACCCCTGTCCTCTTAGAAATGAGCCTGTGGTCTTTGGTGTAGCAAGAGGAAGTCAAACCCTCACATTTATTATTTTGCAAAAGCCGTGTTGTTGTAAGAACTAGAGATAAAAAAGGACAGGATTAGTGCCACAGCAACACAAAGAAAACCGGCAGGATTGAGGATGATGTAAATGGAGTGGTGAACATTATTCCCAACATAAAAGGCTCTGTACTCATTCTGCAGCTGGCTGCTTCCTCTATCCATCATTTTAAATGACTATAAAGTGTTTCGCTTGATTTTGTACACCTAATCATTTTAAGCATACTGTCCATTTTAAATAGCTTTTTTTTTTTAATGCTCTAATGCTATAAAATAGAAAGACTCTAGCCAGTGTTTCTTTGGCTACATTTATAGTAAGTACCCCTAAGCACATGGGGAAAATGTTATCATGGTGTCTTTCTGGTTTATCACTTTCTTTTCATCCTGGGATTTTTTTTTTCTTTTTTTTATGCAGGTTCCAGTGTCAGTGATCCGCATTAGCAGGGGATTAAAATTACAGTGTATTGCTAACACATTTTGACTTCATTTGCAATGTTTTAATGGCAACCACAGGTTTAGTACCTTTTAAAGCAAAGTTTGCAGAGTGGTGAAGAAAATATTCTTTAATTGCCTTTAACGCTCACTTGGCTGTAAGTAGCTTTGCCGTTAGAAAGGAATTGCAGTGACGTTAAATTGAGTTAAATGCAATTCCCAGCAGTGAGGTACATAAGTCTGGACCTCCAAAGAATCTTCTTTTCCATATACAGGAGCTGGTAGATTTCCTGACAACACAGGGTCACATGTATCTAACAGATGAGCTTGGGTTTTATATATGCGTTTATGCCCAGTTTAATATTTGGTAATGCTTGACTATTAGTAACCTGACAACAAGTTGACAGCTTACAAATGACAAAAAATACATCTTAGCATGTGGAAATATCCTGAATATAGTCATAATTTCAGCTTTAATTTTTATTATTCTACTGGTAGATAATTTTGCTTCTTTCTAAAAAAAAAAAAAAAAAAAAGTGCTAAAAACTAGACTAAAACGAGAAATAGGCTTAATAATCTTATATTTAGTTTATTGTAATTTTATAACAGGAAATACTAGCTAAAGTTTTGGAGTGTACTCTCAGTAGGCTGAGGAGCCTGGCTAGCTCAGTTTTGTTACCTCGCCTGACTAATCTCGGGATGGCGGGTTTGACCCCCATGCTGGGCTCCAACCCCAGCCCCTGAGGGTGCACAGGCTAGTGCACTCTCAGTACCGGTCCCAAGCCCAGATAAATGGGGAAAGTTGCGTCAGGAAAGGCACCCGGCTTAGAACCTGTACTAAATCAACATGCGGACAAAGGAAAGCGATCCGCTGTGGTGACCCCTAACAGGAGCAGCCACAACTCTCAGTAGAGAAACAACAACAACAACTCTCAGTAGGCTGATGCTCATAAAGGTTGTTGATAAATAACTGATAAATGAAATCAAAAATGATATAAATGATACAGAGGAATTCATGAATGTTCTATATATACTCACTTCACTGTCACTTTATTTTGATGGTCCCAATACAATTGTATAGTCTGTGTTTATCTTAATTCTCAGGCTGTTTTCTAGCTACATAGGGTCAATTGCACATTTCAGTATTCAGACCTCAAGCATATCTACAGGTTTAAGCTTTTTTCCGACAGTTATGTGAGAGTCTCACATGTACAGTGCCGTTTTGCTAAAACAGAGGCACTGAGGGCAATGGAGGAGACAGAATCTTAATCAGAGACATTGCTTGTCTCAGAGCCTTCAGGAGACTTGTATAATCTGAGTGACGTACCCGTAAAATCCATTTAAGCAGCTGTGTAAACCTGCGTAGCCAAATATTTAACATGGGTGCAATTGTAATCTTTTTGTTTTTTTTTTTGCTAACACTGGACGAACCTCTCTCCTAGCATATGTGACAGTATTGTTGCCCTGTATAGCCTTGCCAGTCTCCTGTGTGGGCTCCAGTGATTCCTGCTTTACATCCATCCATCATTACTATTTGAAACAAGCCTGTGCCTGTCCTCAAGATAACAGTGCATCCCATGGGAGCCTCCACCCAGTTCCTCCTTTCTCCCTACCACACTTTTCCATCAGGAGATGAAAGTTGTCTAACATTCTTCCCATGACACTGAAACAGTCCTCTGCTTGTGTGGTCTGTCCTGTAGGAAGGGTGTAACATTAAAATACAGCTTGTCACCTCCGATGCTATGGGTCTGTATGTGTTTCCAGGTCAGTGTTGGTGGTTGTCACATCACGGGGTCAATGCTGTTTGTTATTCTGCAGAATTCTGAGCATGAGGAAGAGCGATGACTGAGCCTTATGACTGCCGGTCAGCATTTACTTTCACACACCCTACTCCAGAAGATGAACACCTGCTCATATCATGTGATATGTCTATGTATCTGGGATTTCCACTGGTTTATTATGATGTTATTGTGGGAGGGATGTAGAACCTGTCAGCTAAGATTTGGAAGTGGTTCCGATATTCCTCTCTGAGAAGGAGAATTACTAGTGTGTTTCTCTTTAAAATTAAGCTGAAGTGCCATGAATTCCCGCTCACAGCACGTGTTGCGTTTCCCAGCACGAGTGCTGCGTCCATGTCCTTTGTTTTCTTTACATTGCCATGTGCTTTTTTACCCGAGGACTTTTGGTGTTTTACCCAATTGTGTCCAACTCTTTGGTGTTTTGCCCTTGATCAGTTTGTCCATTAATACCCTGTTGTGTCATGGTACCTTTGCTGGGTTTTATTCTCCAAACTTGTTCCGAGTTTTGTTTATTGTTATTCTTCCTGTTTATCTCATGATTATCAATGTTGTCTGCATATGTTCTGATGCTTGCCACAGACACTGACTATGATTCTTTGCCCGAATAATTGAGTGTACACACATCCAGCATCCAGCCTCCAAAGAAGCCTCCATCCAGCCTCTCTCTCTCCCACATGTTACAGAGGACTTTGCCAATGATGGACACAGAGACTCAGTGTGAGAGGTGTGCGGCACCATGGGTTAATGACAGAAAGTGGTGGTATTGCTGGAGCAGGGAAATTGCATCACTTGCCACCCTGAAAGCTGCCTCACCACCCGTGAGTCACATGGCGAGACCTCATGCTCCCAATTTAAAGTCCAGTAAGCCGCGCCCCTCTCTCTCAGTGCCTCTGTATGATTCTTGACTTTTCTAATGATGTACCCCTTGGATATTCTGGCATCATGGCCCCGTCCCTGTCCCCAGGTAGCTTTCTATAAATTTTTGGGAGGGAGCCACCAGTCTCCAATCCCCACATACGCAGTCATCTTGTGTCAGTCTTCCTCAAAGGAAGGATGACTATATGCATTGGGAGGTCAGAAAACGTTCCACCTCCTGCTGACTACACAGAGGACGTTGTTGTTGCCCAGCCTTCTCCTGACTTCGCAGAGGACATCATCACTCCTCCTCCTTCCACCTCCGGCAAGGACCTCCCATCTCCCAATTCCACTCAGGATGTCATCTTTGCTCCACCTCTATGGAATTAAATTTGTGCCAAAAGGAACGCAATGAATGAGAAAGAAGAAAAACACTCTGAAACTGAAAATAATGAACTCAGTGGCAAAAATTTAACACGGTCTTCAAATAAACAGCATTCTTTGTTAACAGTTTTCTAAGTTTCCTTTTCGCTAATCATGGTTTATGAATGCACTGCCAGAGTTTTCATTTACGCATTCAAAGTTTTCGTTTACGCTCCGCAAGTTCACGGTCGCCATTCTGGCAAAAACCTCTTATGTGGGCGGGGCTTAATAGTGATTTACTCACATTGGTTAGTGAGATTTGGATCGACAGCTCCCTGACCTGGAAGTAGAAACGCTCCTGAGAAAAAAAAAAAGCTCATCTCACAAAAATAGTCGTATGAGACCACCCAAACCTTAAATATTAATTACGAACTAATATAATAACTAATTAAGTAAGGAAGTAAGTAAGTAATTTCCACTACAAAGTACAAACACCGTAACTATACAGAGAACTGCATCCAGAACGCTCTCCAAAATTGGCACCACTGAAGCTTCTACTTCCAGGTCAGGGAGCTGTCGATTCAAACCTCACTAACCAATGAGAGGAAATCACTGTTAAAAAAAAAAGCACATAAAAAGTAAATCATTTTTATATACAGTGCACTGGAGTTATAATTGCAAAGCACAATGGTGGAGCCTCTGTGCCTGACAGCTTGAGAGTCTGGGGTTTGATCCTGAGCTTGGGTTACTATATGGAGTTTTGCATCTTCTCACTGTGTCTGTGTGGGTTTCCTCTCTTTTCCTAGCACCGCCTAAAAACATGCCACTCTACATGTGATGGACTGATGTCCCATCCAGGGTGTATTCCAGGAAAGGCTCTGGATACGCTGTGATGCTTACAGGGAAAATGTATTGCTCACAGTTAACTATTACTGTGATTCCTCAGGGGGGAAAAAAAGGGTTGCACAAATTTTTCCTGCAACTAAATATACAAGCGTTATTACTGTATATGTGTTTTAGGGTAGTTAGTCTGGTCCATTCATGTGCTCAGGTTATACGGGTTATACACTTTGTTAGAAATATAAAAAAAAAAAAAGAGAGAAAGAAAAGTTCTGAAGGCATGATGTATATGCTCAGTAACGAGTTATGTATTTGGAAAAAGCAGGTAATGCACTAGGGGGTAGTTTGCTATGAATGCATACTTTGAGAGGGTTTTTATGTTTTTCTGTGATTCAGGAGAAAGAAGGAACTGAAGTAAATGAAGAATGCGTATGCTGGGGTTGTGGGTGGAGTATACACTCTCATGAACCATGTTTTTCTGCAGGGTGATGTCATTGCCGTCGGTCTACTGGTATGACGGCCATACAGTTCCAGAGTGGCACTAAATTAGTGTATACAAAAGTTTAAAGTGCGCCTCCTCACTTATCAAGGCTCATAGGTGCAAAAATTAAAGGTACTGTCAAATATACACTCAGTTTATTAGGAACACCTGTACACCTGTTCATTTAAGCAGATATCCAACTGCACCATTCTGTGTAAACTCTAGAGACTGTTGTGTGTGAAAAATCCCAGGAGATCAGCAGTTTCTGAAAAACTCATACCAGCCCATCTGGTACCAACAACCATGCCACGGTTAAAGTCACACAGATCACACTTTTTCTTCATTCTGATGTTTGATGTGAACATTAACTGAAGCTCTTGACCTGCATCTGAATGGTTTTATGCACTGTGCTGCTGCCACATGATTGGCTGATTATATGACTGTATGAAGGTGCAAATGTACAGGTGTTCCTGATAAAGTGGACGGTGAGTGCATCTGCTCCGTGAATGACCTTGACGGGATTGACTAAAACCTGAACAAATGAAACCTTTGTTAAATTGTCGATTACTAATTGGTTGTAATGAAAAGATGGCTGTGTACAGAATCTAGCTACTTTGGTTAAAAGTATGCAATTAAACTCTATATTATTTTTAACTTTTTAAAATGATGTTCAGTGTGATATAGTGTAATATAGTGAATAAGAGTCAATTAATTTTGTTTTGCACTGCTTTAGAATTAAGATTTGTCTTCCTGGAATAACAAGGACATTTGCACAATAACAGTAAGTAAGTCATACCCTGTGCCGCTCATAGCATTCTTGCTTTCTTAAAAAAAAAAAAGAAAAACACTTCGTATGTAAAATAATTCTTCTCAAACACATTGTAGCTGTGTAAGGTACTAATGTAATAAGGATGTTGGGTTAGTTTGTTATATGTTTTGGTTAATTATTCATAATTTCCAATGTCTATTGTCCAGTGACCTAAAAGACCTAAAAGACATTTTGCAAGTTTTATCATTGCATTATTACTGCACTTGAATATATTATACACAACGAATCAATATAAAGTAATAGAACACTTCCGCAGTTCCGCAAGTATAAAAAAAAAACACAGATTCCCTAAATACTTCCTTCACCAAGTCCTAAAGTGGAATCGCATTATTGCACATTTGTCATAAATTAAAAATAGCTATGAGAATGAATTAAAAAAACCAAACTGACAGTTCAAATCTAGCCAAAATCTGTGGGAAAACCACATGCCTGGCAACATGGCGTATACTGGTTTTCAGAGACAGACAGAATTACATAGAAATTGAACAGAATATGTAATCAGACGCACATTTATCCTCCCCTCCCTGTTTTCCACCATGCTTTTTTGCGTATGTATGAGGCAGAGATGCACTCTTTGCGTGTTGCCATGTGCACAGTGCTCGGGCTGCACGTTTAGGCTGGGTACACTACTTTCTAGACGTAATAAACAAAGTTTTATTTTATTTCGTTATGAAAGTTCATATGAAATTATATTTTTCAAGCCACATTACATAAAAATAATATTTATATTTATTTACCGAAAGCAGTAGTGACATTAATGCATAACACGTCGAAGTCCCTGCGAAGAGGTTTCTGGTTTTATAGTGTTTCAGTCTTTCAGATCTACAAACTACACCTTATCCATGTCTGAACTTACCTGTTATGGTCATTCACTCAAAATGGTAAATGGTGTAAATCTGGGTAGAATTGTAATCAGCAACATGGGCAGTCATGGGAAATGTCTAGTATGTTGCCAAACAGGTGGAATTAAATCATGTGATTTTACTTACTTCAGTAGGTTTTTTTTTTCTGATAGTTTTTTTTTTTTTTTCTCAGAGAAAAAGGATGGTTCATAGTGCATTTCTGGTGTTTGAATAATTTGTGATAAGATAAAAATTTGCTCTATGAGTAGAAAGTTCAAAACTGTAAAAA
>CM040983.1:23597791-23641208 GCA_022985145.1 Pangasius djambal | reverse complement strand
CTTGTAAGTCACTCTATGCTCCTCCCTCTTCTGAAAATAAGTGTTAACCACAGCCATGTCCATCCTCTTAGCAAAGTCCACTACCATCTGTCCTTCAAGGTTCCTTTCCTTAACTCCAAACTTGCCCATCACCTCCTCATCACCTGTGTTCCCCTCACCAACATGTCCATTAAAATCTGCTCCTATCACCACTCTCTCAGCCGTGGGAATATTCTCTATCACCTCATCTAATTCACTCCAGAATCTCTCTTTCTCCTCTAACTCACAACCTGCCTGTGGGGCATAACCACTAACAACATTCAACATCACCCCTTCAATCTCTAACCTCAGACTCATCACCCTGTCTGACACTTTCTTCACCTCCAGAACATTCCTCCTAAACTCCTCCTTCAAGACCACGCCTACCCCATTTCTCTTACTATCCACCCCATAATAAAACAGCTTGAATCCTGCTCCTATACTATGAGCTTTGCTACCCTTCCACCTGGTCTCCTGTACACACAGTATATCCACCTTCCTTCTCTCCATCATATCAGCCAGCTCTCTACCTTTCCCTGTCATAGTACCAACATTCAGAGTTCCTATTCTCAGTCCTACACCCTTACCTTTCCTCTTCTCTCTCTGTCTACGCACTCTCCTCCCTCCTCTACTTCTTCGACCAACAGTAGCCCAATTTCCACCGGCGCCCTGTAGGTCGTTGTTAACCCGGGCCTCAACCGATCCGGTATGAAATTCAGAGTACTGACGATTCGCATGATTAAATTTGGCATTTTTTTTTTTACACTGGATGCCCTTCCTGACACAACCCTCTCTATTTATCCGGGCTTGGGACCGGCACAGAAGTCACTGTATTGTCACCCCATGACTAGATTATTATTTCCTATTATATGATTACAATAAACCAAATATAAGATTATTAATCCAATTTCCAGATCATTTTGCTAATTTTACACATTCTTTCTTGTAATTTTTTGACAGAAACTTGTGCTTCTTCCTAGAAACAAATGCTTGAAGTGATCAGAAATTATAGAAAACGCTGCAAAGAAATGTCATCTTGTCAAGTGAAAATATTTTTAATATAGTCAAATTTATGTAGCATTTCCTATTATAAGATTACAATAAAACAAATATATGATTATTATGACTTATTTCTAGACATTTGTTACTAATTTCAAGCTTTAAATTCTGTTATTCTAATTGTTTCTTTCTAGAAATAAATGATAATAATTAGCAAAATTATCTCTCAATAGAATAGAAATAGGTCTAATAAGCTTATATTTGGTTTATTTCAATCTTATAATAGTAAATACCAGATAAATTTGACTATATCTGAGATATTTCCACTTACCAAATTGCCATTTTTGCAGTGTAATAGAACAAGACAATTTAGATACAATATATGTATGTTATTATATGTTATTTATGTACTTATTGAACATCTCATTCCAGATTTATTCCCCCTCGCTGTTATAATAAGCTCCACTCTTCTGGGAAGCTTTCCACTAGATGTTGGAGTGTGGCTGTGGGGATTTGTGTTCATTCAGCTACAAGAGCATTAATGAGATCAGGCACTGATGTTGGTGAGGAGGTCTGGGGTGCAGTCGGTGTTCCAGTTCATCCCAAAGGTGTTCAGTGGGGTTGAGGTCAGGGCTCTGTGAAGGACACTCGAGTTTCTTCTCAGCCTTGTGTTAACTATGTAACTAGCTAGCATGTTAGCTGGATTGTTTGTTAAAGGTGTTTGTTTGCCTTCCTTTAGTCTACAAAGCCTAGTCAGGTCTGGGTGAAAGAAGATATTAACTAGCAATGTGATCTAGTGCTTTGGTAAAATTCCAACATATACAACACGGGTCATCAATTGGATTGGAACCAAATTCTCACAGATATATCGAGAATAGATAGTGACAATATTCAGTCAGTCAGTACTTCACCTCACACACACTTTAAGGAAAATTCAGTTCTCTTACATTACCAGTTCTTCCTCACTTACATTTTTCCCATTTTTCTCCTTCCAATTGGTCAGCTGACAATTCCCACCCACCGAAGCATTATCTGCCTCCTTCTGCATACATTAGCTCACAGACAACCACGATTGGCTAGTACCGAGAGCACGCAGAAAGCGCCCAGAAAGCACAGCCAACTTTGTGCTAGACTCCCAGCCACGGATGGCTGTGGCAACGTCAGGATTTGACCTCGGGCCAACGTTTTTCTGTTGCACCACATGGGAGTCCTCACTTACATTTTCTCTCCTAACTGACTAATGAGCAGAATTTTTAACTTTTTAGTCTAATGATGTCACCTGTGGCACACGCACAAGCACACAGCACAAGAGAGTATCACCTATAAGTTTTATGCATATCACTAGGCCCTGACGGTAGGACAGTATTCACAGGTTCTGAATAATTGTAGTGTAACTGGAAAGATATGTTAGATGGATGACAGCTGCGGTCAGAAGAAACAAACCTCCATTTGATGATCCCAAATATACAACATTACTTACAATGTCAGCTATTCTGTAAAATGAGTCATTTAGTATAACACAGCACTGACTTCACTAAAAGTGACTCTCTTGTCTGACTTTTTCTAACTTTGAAAATGAGCTGGAAAGTTAAATAATGTGGCACCACTCTTCTACTCCTGTCCAGTCAAAACAGCCTTTCCTCCTGAGAGCTCTGATCTAAGCTTGCCCCACCTCTTTGTCTTTTGGAATCTGAATTGACATGAAAAAACACTTTCTTTCTATTCTACACTCAGTCTTTTTCAATAAGACTGAGTCACCTTATTTACGTAACTGACCTTCTTCAAATAAATAGCCTAATTATGCTAGCTGGCTAGCTAATGTTTACAGAGCAAATTGGCTATGTAACTTGTGGAATGGTTCTTCATGTGACAAGCTAATGCCATTAACTCTCATAAATTTTAAAGCAATGAAACAAACCATTTGCACTGATTTTTGCGCTTTTTATTATTATTATTGTTGTTATAAGAAAATTATTTCACAGTGTTTTCATTATCTGTATCTACTGTATGATATGGAGAGAAACCAGCGTGGTGCCCAAGTGGCTTCAATTCAATTCAATTCAATTCAATTTTATTTGTATAGCGCTTTTAACAGTGGACATTGTCACAAAGCTGCTTTACAATGTAAATTCAGGATATAAATTTTAAATGTATAAATTTATCCCTAAAGAGCAAGCCAGAGACAACGGTGGTGAGGAAAAACTCCCTAAGAGGACATGAGGAAGAAACCTTGAGAGGAACCAGACTCAATAGGGAACCTGTCCTCATCTGGGTGACACCAGATAGTGCGATTATAAATAAATCCCTGCTATAACTGTGTACTATATGGTCAAAAAGAGCAATTGTGTAACCAGGAAACTCATTATAGTTTTCATGTGAAGTCTATTATGTTGAAGTTATCAACTGCTCACTGATGGAGACTTGAGTGCAAAACTGTTTGTGGGAATTGTAGTCCTAAAGCTATCAAAGCAACTGTAGTCCTAAGCCATCGTAGCAAAATTATTCATATCAATTGAAGTCCAGAGCCATCTTCATGGTTTCTAAATGGTACCATCCTCAGTAAGCTCATGTATCTTTAGGCTGTCCGTGTGGGCCATCCTCAGCAGCAAGAGGTGAGATCTCCAGGCAATTCAAGTCAGTTTGTATTGAATAAAATTGTCAGCTATCAGATCTCTACATATATTTATACTTAATATTATGTAACATATCCTTGTAACAAAGCCTTATAGCTTTGGTATTGACCAAATATTCAGTACCCCACTAGCCTACATAAGGTTGGTGCCTTTAGTTGCTGAAATAATAATAATAATAATAATAATAATAATAATAATAATAATAATAATAATAATACATTTGTCTCAAATGGATGTCCCTGGACCCTTGGGCCTAACCACTTAATTCTTCAGATCCTATTAATGCCCCTGTACCCCTACAATATGTTAATATAATGGGGTATAGAGGCAGTATTAGATACCCCTATTAATTTCAAATCAATTACTCTAATTATGAATTGCTATAGACTCCCCAGCCTGGATACGCTTTCTCCGCTGGTTCAGTAGTGCCATTTAACCATTAAGTTGCATACTGCTGCTTTAATAACTATGTTTTGATGTGTAGCTTACTGCCTATAAAATTAGAAGGAGTACCATAATAAGAAAAGTAGCTCTCATCAATGTCATTACACTGCTACTGACACTAGAAGGCATTGTACCACCGAATCACAATTCTGAATACATAATTCAGACGCCATGTGCAGCTTTAAATTAATGTTGCAGATGGAAGCTGTGTTTCCCCATAAGTAATTTTTTATGTGCTTATGGTGGTTAACCGAGAATGTGAAATTGTTTTCTCAAATTACCGAGTGTGAGGAAAATGAATGACCTTTTTCTGGGTTACATCAGAGGCAATCTACTCCAACCATACACTCATTTATATAGTGAACTTAGTTGTCTTCTTCACTGATTACTTATTTAGATATAGAAAGAGGCATGTCAGTGTGTAATGGAACAGTTATATTGTGTGTATATTATGAATTAAAATCAGTTAGTTTAAGGTTTATATTAATTCATTTAAGGGACCTTCTCTAAGCAGGGTTTGTTGGAGAAAGCCTGCCAGCTGTGATCATGGTCACCATCAGCCTCAATAAAGCAAATGTTCAAAGAGTAAATGTCAAAGCTAAACTTGCTTCACAGTGAGTGGGGGGATTGTCCATTTCAATGATAAGATGTGGTCTTGATAAGGCCATCTCTCTGTTATGTTTTCTGATCATTCACCCAAAATGCTTTTACGAAACTTAACAGTTAAAAGAGAAATGACTCATACATGAAAGGTGACCTGATGGTGATTTCAGTAAAAGTATTATATGGGACATTACTTTGAGTCCTACTTTGAATGAATGAGATTTAAGAGCTAACCTTGAAGGAAGTGAGTATTCTTGACAGTACAAGCAGTAGCAATTGACAAGGCTGCTCTCAAATACTGCTCTTCCCCATTGACCTCAGATTTTCTCTACTGTTCTGAAGTCAAGTCGACTTTATTAAACCCATCTACACTACATGGCCAATTTGTAGGTCATCTTATCAGGTGCACCTACCTGATACATATACAGTCATGCTTGAAAGTATCTGAACCCATTGTATAACTGGAGATTGCTTTGTTTTGTCAACCACAAAATTTAAATAAAGTGTCAATATTTAACAACTTGAGTGTTTTGAGAGATAATGACCATTCAGCAAAGTAATACACATTGTATGTAGAAATTGTACAGGTGCAAAAAATAAATGAACCCTTAGTTTTATTACTTACCTCAAAGTAAAGCAGGTTCACGTGATGATGTCAGTGACAAGAAAGGGTTAAACAATTCAGCCAGCCAACCAACGACACTGAAAATCTGAAATGGTATGGGATAGGCAGCAGCAAACATAAATAATTGCCAGAAAGCAGGTCAGTTACTCTTCTTAGGAGTCTGGCATCACGCCTTAAAACTATGATAACATCGGAAGAGCTGAGGAAATTGTAGTGGATGCTCATCAATCTGGACAAGTTTATGAAGCCATTTCAAAGTCCAGCATTAGAAAAATAACATACAAGTGGAAGGCAGACACACAATTATAACCCTGCCAAGAAATAGACATCCTCCTAAAATTTCAATGGAGAATAATAAAAGAGATTAAATAACAAAAGAGGGTATAGAAATGGCATCTATGCAAGGGTCTCCAGGAAGAAGCCTGTTGTGTCAAAATAAGAAGCAAGCTGCCCATTTGAAGTTTGCCAGAGAACAAGGCTGAAGAGTTCCTGAAGTACAGAAGAGTCCAAAATTGAACTTTTTAGTCACGCCTAGAGAGCCCATGTTTGGTGAAGAGCCAACACCGCCTACCGCCAACAAAACCTTATCCCTACTGTCAAGCATGGTGGGAGTGTCCTTGAATAGGGTTGTATTACTTCACTCATTAAAAGAATCATGAATTCTGAGAAATGTCCAGGAATTCTTGAGAAGAATATCAGTTCATGAACTCAAAAAAGGGGTTCTGTGTAATGGACTGGCCAAGTCAAAGCTGCAAAGGGTTCAGTTACTTTTGTGCTCATGAAAATCTGGTGATTTGTTAAAAATCACAGTCTAGTAAACTATGAGTGCAAATCCTTTTTGATGGGAAGTCTTTATTAAGTATATTCATTCTATGTAATCATTAAGAGTTCAGGTTCATATAATACGTCTATAATCAACGAGGTCTCACAAAAATCCATACATGTGTATATACAACTAAAATATTGGCCAGTATATTCGTTACACTTGCACTTGTCTACGCGTGATTCATAGTTACTTTACAATTACAAGGCTTCTCTAGAATGCTTATAAAATTCATGACTCCCTGGTAAACTGGTCATGCTGTTTCCATACAGAACCTGTTTTTCCATACAAGCGATGAAAAAGATTTATTTATGTAACGCGCCGTAGTGTATTGTTGTGTGTTGCATCATGGTCCTGGAGAACTGACGACAATTCTTTCCACTGTATACGAGTATGTGGATGGGATGACAGTAAGATCTACCCGACTTGATTTGACTCGACTTGAGGGAGTCGTGCTGAACAGATAAATGCGCTAGTGCCTCCTTAAGAGCCCTACTTGTGGTAACCTTAAAATGAATAGTAACTGTATTCCTGCCTGTGAGGTGAGCCTTTATGAATAGACTTAGACTTAGAAGTTACTTTCTAAGAATCAAGTTCTAAGTTTGCTATATGAATCACAAAAGTAGGCACACTGGTGCAGCATTCCTGTAGAGAGGAAACATTTCTGTCTAATCCAGTTAGACAGAATGATATTCACGTTTTTATGAATAATTAGTAAACACACCATGACTGACCTTTGAGAGTGCTAGTTCTCATTAACATTAACATCTGAGCAGGTATAAACTCAGTCGTTGCTATAATAGTCATCGCATCGCTAGTTTTTCATCCCTTTCAATTTCAGTCTTCTTTGAAATATAGGGCTCAGTGGAATTAACACGTGATTCTTTTGTAGGAATGCAACTGTGCAGTGAGGAGATCAGAGTTGAAACTGCAAACCACAGCATGTCCATTTCCATTAGGTGATGAAGGAGTCCATGTGCAAATAATTCTTCTTTTGAATGACGCTAACAAGAACAATCAAATGTGCATGAGATGGTGTGCTGCTAGTCAGTGCGCTTTAGGAGCTGCCACTTCAGGCTTGATGCCTATTCACAGTCCTAGCAATCACAAAATTACAGCACCAGTCACGCCACTCCAGCATATTACACCTAAAAAGGTGCTCAGTTGTCAAGTTATAATGTAGTATGTTTCACATTAGGCAGTGTGGAGTCGGAGCTTGTTACAGTGCTGTGTGGTCACTCAAATAATGCTTATCTGAAAAGCCATTTTTGCTTTTTTTCCCTCAGAGTGCATGAGGGCTTTCAGCAAATGATTGGCACCTCCAATGTAATGCTGATCGTTTGTTTACAGATCGAGGTAAAGGCCTGCTGACTCAACATGACATGTTATAGGCCAGCAGTCAAAATCAGCAACACTGGGAGGCTTTCAACTCTAACTAGTGGCTTAAGGGCAGGCAGGTATTATTCACTGTTGCCTGGAGTCTGATGATTCTGTGTATTTGTAAGGCCATGGTTGAAGAGCTCTTGCCAGCCAACAGCTCTGTCTGCTACTCAGCGTCTGTCTGCACCAGCACAAATAGTTCAAACTGCACTTGGCATGGGCATTAGCGGAAATGAGATGGTGAAGATTTCAACCTGACAGTCCATCTAGTCGGGCCCTCAGCATTGCAAACAGTCTGGGCTGTATCCCACGCTCGGCAAGGGCCTGCTGTATGAATTCTTTGGAGCCCAATAAGATCTCAGCACACTCGTTTTACTGCCATCAGCTGCATCCTACAGTCTAAAGAAAAGCACTAACTAAGAAAAAGAACTTCAGATCAGGAATTATATAGACAAGTATACATTTATAAGCCTACATACCAACAAATCATGTCATTAAACAAAATTTTCCACTGATATGTTGTATTCGTGTATTAAATAGCGGCACATTACATATATCAGCTAGCACATCTGGCCAAGAATTAGCCATTTAGATATTAAATTAGATATTTAACTTGGCATGTTTGTGATGTCATGGGCTAATAGTTCAGCAGACATTTTGAATTAGTGTCAATATAGTAATTATTTACTGAGAATGTGTAGATATGTTTTCTTTTGTTCTGTAAAGTTGATGATTTCCATCCTGATGTTTTACCTTAGTGTAGAAAATTTGCCAACTTTGACTGAATGGGGAATTGTTCAAGCAAAGAAAGCAGCCTTTTTGCAAAAGGTTTAGGGGATAAGCCGTATCCAGGCAAGTGTAAGATCCAGAAAAAGGGGGCAAGCCCTCCCCACCACCACCCAAGACAGACACAAAGAAACTCCTTGTCTGTTCTTTCTATTTACATTCACTGATATTGTACAACTAATAAGTTAATGGAACTATGTCGAAACAGAGACTGTGGGAGTAAGGGTCCCTCCCGCAACTGATTCGGTGTTTGAAATACAATTACCATAAGAATCTTGACACAATACCAGTGTTACTTATGCAGGCAGGTTTAGTCTGTAATGAACTGAATTGAATTAATTGCAAATTCGAATGGATTTTAATGGCTCAGACCGAACATGCTGGATGTGTTATGAGCCTGTACGTGGTCGTATTAGCAGCTTGTCCATTGAGTAACACCAGTCTGATCTGCAATAGGTTTCTGTCATAAAGTGTTTATAAGCAATAATACATAGTATTCTAATTATCCCCAATAATCATTAATTAATGAATGATCAATTAAAGATCAATTAATAAAGTCTCAAATGTGTTATGTTGTATTAGTTTTAGGTATTCATTTGAAAACCTAATGATCATTTTCTTTTGAACCTGAGTTGCCAGTAAGGTGCTGTCAAATTTACAGTAAAGAACTGTAAAACATATTTAGAGTAAAGTACTATAACATCATACATTGTATAAAACGCATAATCCAGTACGTTTGCATGGTGCTGGGATTTGAACACACAACATTCTGACCTGTAACACAAGGCCCTAACCACTGATCCACCACAACTAGCTCTGTTATTGGTTCAAACACTTCTACCTCTGAATTAACTCCATTAAAATATTGCCTTGAATCAATGTGAGCTAACTGAAATAGTTGTGGTGGCTCAGTATTTAACGCTTTGAGTTATTATTCAGAAGGTCGTGCAGTCAAATCCCACTATTGCTAAGTTGTGTCATGCATTAGCCAAATGAGCAAATGCAATGAATTAGGTGTTATTTGATACTATGTAAGATATTACAGTACATTACTGCAAATATGTTTTACAGTCATTTACTGTGAATCTTTGTAAAGGCAGTGTGTCCCCAGAATTGCTTAATTGCTCAAATTGCTTATTTAATGTAATTACTAATGTACAACTGAGTCTAATTTCACTTCATTGGGGTCAGGAGGAGGCTCTGGTCCTCAGATATCATTTATAAAAAAAACTTACCTTATGAGGAGAGGGCTAGGAAGGTTACAATTACTCAGCATTAGTTAGCTTGCATTGCATTAAAAATGCAAGCTCATTCAAAATGATCAGGCCAGTCCTTGTAATGAAATGCATGCATGCTGTGTATATTGTGCTGCCTTATTGCAGGTCCTAAATGCTAAATTAATCGGTGCTAGCAGGCATGTTTAACATAACCAAATGCACACTGTCACACTGATACATGGTGTCGTGGTCTACTACTGTTAAACTCTACTGCCAATGCTGTAGAAGAGTGACGCTGTTTTTAATTAATCAGCTATTTCTCCTCACCATAATACATACCCTCAGTGCAATACTCAGACACACGTAGTCCTGTATTTATGAGTGACATGTTTACAGTAATGGGAGGTTCCATTACTGCTCCAGCTTCTGTGGGTTGGCGGATGATGGTGAGGGTGAGAGGCATGCCCTTCAGGTGAAGTACGCAGTAATGTAATCCTGCTACATAGGTGCTGATGTGTGCGCGTGCTAGAAATAACTCAGACTGTCTACAAGACCAAAAAAAGAAACACTTCATTTGGTAAACTAAACCATTTAATTGACAACTTTGCACAGTGCACAGCAAAGGATCTACGAGAACTTTTTCTACCTGTGTAGAAAAAGGCTTTTTAGATGAATCAGGGTTTTTCCTTTTTTTTGTCAATTCAAAGGACTTTTGATATGCAGTAATGCGTAACAGCAACAGTAAGATTCTATAACGGTTTAATTGGTTATTTTTTTCCTTACATTTACATATTACATGAGCTGCGACAGCAATCCAGAGCTCACTAGATCACTACTTCTCCTCCTAAGATGCTTCAAATCTACCCTGTAATTGAGGCTATTGTAAGGACCAAAAAAGGGGTAAAAAAAAAAAAAAAAAAAAAAGTGTTTGTCAGATGATAAAGGCATTAAATATTAAGACGAAAGGCTGCTTGGTGACCATGTTCTGGGAGCTGTTCTCCTGAAGGAGAAGTGTGTGGGTTGGCACTGACACGCGTAAATGAGCAACATAAAAGTAGGCCTTAAGCAGCACTGCACTGGAAAACTCATTATGAGAGAGACAAGGAAAAACGGCATGCATCTGGGGAGCTGTAATATCAGCCCAGTCCACTGACCTCCAGCACTAAAAAGCCCGGGGCTCAAGTTTCATTGAAGCCTGGCACTGGTTCTAAAGTAAAAAAAAAAAAAAAAAAGACCTATAGAACCTGAGTGCCGTTATCAGTTCAGCTTTCTTTAACTACATACTTATTAATCATCATGCATACTGTACATGCAAGTGCATACATGCAAGTGTTGCGTTTTAGGTGAAAAACCAACTAAGAGTGCAGAGAGGTGTTACAGTCGCGATAACTGCTATAGTAGTTATAGTAATGAAGAATGCTATAGCAGTGGAAACCTAAGATGCTCAGGTGCTTTGCTAATAAAGTGCATGCACATAGGCATGAGCGAAAAGGGGTAAAAATCTGGTTAGTACAGAAAAGATCAGTAAGGATATGTCCTCTGACTCGGCTCTTAACCTCAGCTGCATCTTACGGATAAAAAATTATGACTCTGCTGTAAATGGAAAATGGAGAATAATAACTCACTGTTCCCTGTTTATGTGTCTTTTATAATGTTTTGTAATACTCTGTAAAACCTTTGGCAATATTTTTTTTTTTATTTACTGTCTTGCCAGAGAAAGAGCACTGAGGCTGGAGGTGATATTGGAAAGTTTTGTGGCTGTAATGGCTCATCTGTGAACTTTTCTGATTAACTTGAGCTGTTGCTGCTACACACTGTTCTCATAATATCATAATGATGTCACTGATATTTTGCGATTAATTGTTCACAGTGGCAACACAACACACAACACACACAGTTAGTATCACTTATATGAGTTTCTCCTCAGACAGTAAGGAGCCCCTGGTCCTCAGACACATTAATGCGGTTGCTGTGTAGATAAAAGGACACAGGAGACGCGGCCATGTTGCGTCTGTCAATAAGTATGCATTCTGTGAAACTTCCCAGAGCTGTCTGACGTACTGCTCCTCTCCTCATCCCTGCTGGCAGACAGACAGAGAGGAAGCAGCCTGTGCCGGAGCTGTTTTACCCATCAGACTCATCACAATGTGCTCTTGTCTCCAAATACAGAAGCAAACCGAGCTATTAAAACGCAATCTAAAGGACTACGGGATATAAATAGGCCCAAGCATTTCTGCTTACTGCTTACGCATTATTTCGATTTCTTTTCACATGACGTCGGTATTTTGAAATACACTCAGGTGACAAATGAAAGGAAAGCTCGGGGCTCTGTCATGCTCTGGGAGGCATTTTACCGGCTTGGTTCGGGTCACTGCAAATCAATACAAAGTTCTTCTGACTGATCATCTTTATCCTATGAAAAACCTTTCTATCCTGATAGGAGTGGTCTCTTCTTGGATGTCAGTGTCCACATGCACAGAGCACAAGGACTCACTGAAAGGTTTGATGAGTATGAAAACGACGTTAGTCATATTCTATGGGCGCTACAGTCACCAGATCTGAACTGAACTCCTATGGGACACTTTGGACCAGTGCGCTCTTTACCACCTTTCGTCAAAACACCATTTGTGGAAATATCTTTAAAAAGAATGGTGTTTATCTTCCAATACAGCTCCAGAGACTTGTAAAATCTCTGACAAGACACACTCAAGCTGTTCTGTCTACTTGTGGTGGCCCAACACATTACTAAGTCACTTTATGTTGATTTATTCTTTTGTCCGGTGTAATTCTTTCCATAAACTTCCTCTGAGGAATTCCCGCAGTTAGTGCAAAACTAAACTTGTTGCTGAAACAAATGTTATGATCATAAACTACTCTAGCTCTATTAATGTTTAGACATCATGAGTCAAGGTTCAAAGCAACCCCTCAGCTGGCTCTAATCAAACACGGAGTCTCGTGGTCTAAGAGTTGCAAGTTTATTCAGCTGTTTAATCCTGAGCTATATTCAGACTGACAAATCAGTAAAGAAGGGGTGTACATAAACATTTTATACCCTGAAGTTTACATCTTCTGTGCTCCTGTAGTAAAGGACACTTCAGGATTTAAATAAAGGTAACTGTCTACAGTGATCTTCTTCAGAAGCTGCCTGATTTTGCTGCTATGAAGATGAACTTTTTTATTTATACCCATTATATTGCTAGCTAAACATTCAATACACCATCTCATTTAAACGTCTTATACAATACTGTATATTCAGATATTTCTGTGATTTCTGATGTAGTTTTAGTATTTAGCATGCTTCTTTACACTTCACCACAAGTTTTTCCCATGAGGTATCCTGAGATTTGGGACGTGGATAAGCAGCTGGGAGCATCATGTGAGTCTGAGCTACATCTGCAAAGGTTTCCTGCCCACTGTCCTTTTTTTCATTCTTGCATTTTAGTTTGGTCTGGTGAAGTGTCAAGCATGACCCATAAACCTTCTGTCTGCCTTTTTCCTCTCTACCACGCCCTCTCTGTCCATCCTACACCCTCATTCTCTCAGGGATAAGCTCTGATTATTTGTCTTCAGCTCGTCTGTCCAGGCAGCTCAACACCAACTTTCCTCTGAAGGCCTGTCATTATACACACATACACATGACTTGGTGGAATACACAAGCTCTGTGGCTGGTACTACAGCATTTATATTAGCCCCTGACAGTTGTGACTGGGTTAATTGTGATATATATTATAATGTTTAAGAATGAAGATAAAAACAGTACAATAAAATACTCCCGGATAAAACAAAATGGACCAAGTCCAAAATGGTAAATATGAAGGTTTTAATGGTCTTAACAACAAATCACTGGTGAGAAAAGGAGCAGGAATGAAACAGATGCACTCCTGAGAGCTCCTGTGCCTTCCTTTTGCTGTTTGGGGAAAAGCTTCTATAGTCTTCTTGTACACAAAGGTCAAATCATCATAATGATTCAAATGTTTGATGTAAAATTCAAACTAACACATGTCTGGGTGTACAACATTTTCCAAAAATATCTTCTGGGGTGTTTTTTCTTAAAAGATTAGTGATTATTTGGTTTTCTGCCGCACCTGATGCAGCTCATCAAGGCCACTTAAAGACTTAAACATTTAAAGAAATCAAAGGGAAAAGCTTCCCATACTGACTTCCTTTATCTATGACCAATGATTTGTTGATTTGTAAGACCATTAAAAGTTTAATATTTTGCCATTTTGGGCTTGGCCCATTCTTTTTGCCAAAAAAAAGTTCAGGAGTGTACATGACCTTTGTGATGAGAACATGATGAGAAAATCTGCCCTTAATGCCCCCTTTTATGATAATTAAAGTTGATATTCCTCCCTCTACATATGTTGCTTATACAAATTTTCATACATTGCTCGTCTACCTTGTTCTTTAATCTTTAGCTTCCTCACACTTGTATTTCCTTTTTTCTCTCCTCTCCCCTTCCCTCATCTTCAAACTTAAATCTGCACCAAACACATTAACAGAAAAGCAGAGAATTACAGTATGTGTCACTGCTGAGTCTAGTGCTTGCCATGTTTTACACAGTGAGCTTCATTCTACACCCAGAAAGGGTTTTTTTTTTTTTTGTTCATTCTTTGCATTAGCATGTAAAGTCATGATGTTTATACTTTTGTCTATTCAAATACTCGTTTATACAATAGTTTTTCTATCATACATTCCAGTTCCCAGCTGTGGGGCAGCAACATGCAAGAGTGGATGGACAGATTGCTCTCTCTCTCTTGTTTTCTCTTTCTCTCCCTCTCTCACACGGTACAGATGATGGTCTGCTGCTGGGCAGATGAAGCCTCAGGTTATTTTCTTAATGGTGCTTCAGTTTTCACAGCACGTGTGTGTCTGATGCAGGCAATGCAAGAACGGCGAGCTGGAATGAGGACCCCCACGCTAATAGCCCCACAGCGCAGCCAGACTCTGACCTTACGACCCCCACCATCACCACTGGCACGAGCCTGCAATAGCTCATCACTCACTCAACGGCCAAGTGTTTTCATGGGGAAAATACCCATTTAGAGCTCATTAATCAAGCCCAGGCTATATTTAGGCAGCCATGAGCTCACTCACAAGCTCTGCACTGAGCTATGGTTTTGTACTGGTCTAACTACTGTAAATGTAGAGTATGCTGGACCTGCATACTGTACATGAGTTCTCGAGTGAAAGAACAGACCCTCATATGGCTTAACACCACTTGCTCTGTATGTACTCTTGCCAGGTAAGGCAACAAATGATGACTATTGTAAACTGCAATACAGAATGCTCTTCCATGTGCAAACAGCACACCAGCTCTACAATATATGCGTTTTTGAGCTCTTACTGATTTGTATACACTCCTGGGGGGAAAAAAAGGGCCAAGCCCAAAATGGCAACATATTAAACTTTTATTGGTCTTAACAGCAAATCATTGGTCAGGAAATGAGCAGGAATGAAACAAATAGATAAAGGAAGTCAGTATGCGAGAGCTTTTCCCTTTGATTTCTTTAAATGCTTAAGTCTTGTGGCCCTTGATGGGCTGCATCAGGTGCAGCAGAGAACCAAATAATCACTAATCTTTTAAGAAAAAAAACGTCCAGAAGACATTTTTGGAAAATGTTGTACACCCAGACATGTGTTAGTTTGAATTTTACATCAAACATTTGAATCATTATGATGATTTGACCTTTGCGTACAAGAAGACTATAGAAGTGAATTTCCCTGTTTCTAGCTTTTCCCCAAACAAACAGTTCACTGCAGCAAAAGGAAACCAGCGAATGGAGGCACAGGAGCTCTCAGGAGTGCATCTGTTTCATTCCTGCTCCTTTTCTCACCAATGATTTGTTGTTAAGACCATGAAAAGCTTCATATTTGCCATTTTGGGCTTGGCCCATTTTTTCTCCAGGAGTGTAAATGAGACATGGCACGTAAAAAAAATCCCAGCAGGACAGATGGGCTTGAGTTTTTACAAGCGTCTTGTGTGTCCTACAGAGCTGGTTTAGTTATATACATTATATCAGCAAATTAAGCTTGAGCGTGCATGAAAATACAACCTGTATATTTAAACACCTGTTTGAGTCATGTTCTTTGTCTGATCCTGTTGTTTGCAAAGTCGGAATCTGAGCCTTAAGTCTACTTCCTGTTTAATATCTGCTATTCTGTCTCCTCACATTTTTTTTTTTTTTAGTTAAATCTAGATTACCTATATTACCACTGCACTATGTTTGACATTGGTCCTGTTTCAGTAAAGCAAGCAGTAGATTTGCTGTTTGGATTTGTTTATTAAACTCTGTGCCTTGGTCCCCATGTAAGTATGATGACAAGGAAAATTGACTTTGGATTGACTATGGTTGTCTCTTCAGTGTCAGTGAGGTGTCAGTTCCTGTGCAAGACACTTTGAGTCTGAACTCCACTCGCACCTTGACTGACTCATTCACTCCACACCTCTCCACCTAAGCCTTGTCTGTCCCAAGGGTTAAACAGCGCCAGTTCCCAAAGGCATAGCCAATCACCAGAGAGGAAACAGAGCCTCTCCATTATTGCAGTTTCCCTGTTTTTTGTCCACATGTGGTTCTGATTTTGCCATGAGGCAAAGTGTTTTCTTTGGAGGCTGTGGTCAGCAGCTCGGCTGAGTTTCCTGTTCTCTCTGGAGCCGCATGCCTGGTTCTCTCCTCTCTTACTTCCTCCAACATGGAAGATGATCCCTGCTCACGAAGGACTGCATCCACTGTCCAACATTAACCCTCCACTTAGGGAGAGGAGAAGCCTGCTGGAGCAGGTCTTGATCTCAGTGTATTTCATTGTAGTTTAACAGGTAAAGATGGATGCTTGATTCATACATCGGTCTTTCAGAAGGATCCCTAGAGATCCCCTGTATGGACATGGAGTGCCTGGACCACCAGCACAGACCAGCTGTAGCTGTCAACAGTTTCACAGTAATGTGCACAACATCAGAGACTGAAGAGGAAGATGAAGGAACGTTGAAAAAAGTGTGGGTTGATGGATGGCCTCCTAGTGCTATTAGTAGGAGACTGTTTGTTCCTCATTTGCTCTTATTTGTTGTATAACAATCAACACATGTCCTGGAACTAATTTTGGCTTCGCAGTCTGTTGTGCAGTGCTCAGCACATATGAAAAATGCATTAGTCCTGTTTTGCCCCTACAGACCCTTTTGTAATCGCCCATGTGTGGCACACACCTACACTGCAGCATTCCAAGGGCTTAACTTAGGCCCTAATTTTAGCTCAGTGCAGGTCAGTGGTCAGCACAGGAGATTTAGTCTAACACATTAGGGTGGAAGGAGGTGTCCAAATGCTCCAGGACCTACGGTTGTGGTCATAAGTTTACATACACTCCTGGACAAAAAAAATTTTTTAAAAATGGGCCAAACCCAAAATGGCAAATATGAAGCTTTTAATGGTCTTAACAACAAATCATTGGTCAGGAAAGGAGCAGGAATGAAACAGATGCACTCCTGAGAGCTCCTGTGCCTCCATTCACTGGTTTCCTTTTGCTGCAGTGAACTGTTTGTTTGGGGAAAAGCTAGAAACAGGGAAATTCACTTCTATAGTCTTCTTGTACACAAAAGTCAAATCATCATAATGATTCAAATGTTTGATGTAAACTAATACATGTCTGGGTGTACAAAAAAATATCTTCCGGGATGTTTTTTTTCAAGGCTTAAACATTTAAAGAAATCAAAGGGAAAAGCACAGGAGTGTATGCAAACTTGCGACCACAACTGCACAGTGGAAAGCAGCTAATTTTATTGTTAGCATGGGAAATAGAGGCTAAAATGGCTTAGCCAAGACTTGGAAACTGATTTATCCCAAATAAATACTAATACTGGTTAAAGGAGCAAAGTTCCTTCAGTAGAAGACTCATTCAGGTCTGCTGTAGAAAGGAGCGGTATAGGAGGTCATTTGTTCCAACAGCGATCACAATAGTGTACAATAGCTTATCACTGTGCTGGGACACTAAACTGTATTGAGCTAATCTTAGAATAAGCTCATTTATCATTTTACTAGTCCCTGAACTTCTAGAAAATCAGTCACATGCACATCCATGAGATAAGTACACAAGTTTCCATATTCATGCAAATTTACTACTAAAGCCCAGAATGCTTTTTTTTTAGAAACATTATCTAAGCAGACCTGTATGTGAAATGGGCATTTCATAATATACTGACAACCATGACAAATAACATATTTAACATAACTACAAAAACGACGCCTTAGCAGGTGAAAATATCTTCAATATAGTTAAATCACAGTGAACCAAATATAATATTATTAAGACTAGACTTTTTTTTTTTTTTTTTTTACCAATTTCAAGCTTTAAATTTTCATGTTCTACTGACTGATAATTTTGCTTCTTTGTAGAAATACATGCATAAAATTTGCAAAATTATCTGTCAATAGTACAAGATTATTTCAAGCTTGAAATGAGCGAAGAATGTCTAGAAGTAGGTTTTAAAAATCTTATATTTGGTTTAATGTCATTTTATAATAGGAAATGCTAGATCAATGTGACTATATTCAAGATATTTTCACTTGTTAAGATTGTTAAGCATTTTTTGCAGTGTTCTCAAACAGGTAATGAATGCAATAAGACTACTTAGAAGTGGCTTTCTGTAAGAACCTGAACCAAACTGACCTCCAACCTTATCATCCCTGAGGACATGTTGTACTGTACCGGAATTTTTGGTAGGTGTTAATTAATTTTCCCTGTCTGTGGATTATTAAAAAATCTGGTAACAGTCAGCGTTGTCCCCTCAGCTTAGGGCTCGTATCATGTCTGGCTTTTCATTTTGATGGTAGTGATGGAGGTCTGGTGCTTGTGCTAAGATAGTTAAAGCCCATTTCCTGGCCTGCGAACTCTGATTAATAAAAGAGGAGCTTTGCTCTACCTGGGTTCACACATTCATAAGCAAATGTACTTTTTATACTGTACTTATTTCAGTCTGAAGTTTTTCTGTCGTTCAGGGCGTTAATTCTCAACAAGACCTTTATCGAGGATAACTTGTTTTCTCTCTGAAAGCTCACTGTCAGGTTTTCCTCTAAGATATAGTCATGGATAGATGGATAATGTGGACACTGCTACATACAGAGACAAAAGACAAAAGATAATAATGAAATTAATGACATTTGGACTAAAGCAATGCATGCTCACACATGTAGCCAGTGACTACATGTCTACTGAGTGCTTTGTTTTTCAATTCGAATTGATTATTGTGTAAGGATGAGGAAAGCTCAAGACTTAATTAATTTTTAATAATTTCATTTAAACATAAACCAGCAGTGAAAAACAAGTCATGAGAGACTCTTCTGAGGGACATCATCCAATTAAATCTAAATCTAAAAACGTAAAACACATTTTATGAACTTTTTGTTCATAAAATTGTTTACAGCTGACTTTAGACTTTCTTTGAAGTTTCTTCTTTCATCCTTCTTTGAGGACTAAGATATTTCTCCCGACAGTCATGGCCCAGACCCGACCATTTAAAACGGCAAATAGTGTCAAAGTGAGGCCAAAGTAACAAAAATGTCCCACACCAAACATTAACTGAGCCAGACACAAAGGCATGTCCAAAATATTAAATAGCACAGAGATAAAAAAAAAAAATAAATAAATAAAAATGACAATACAGTTATGATATGATTATGAAATTGCATTTCTAGTAACTAACTACCTTTTTAATTCATATGTTTTTCACTGCCTTTAAAGAATATTTGTAGCTTACATCCTTAGTAGGTGAATACCTTGGATGTTAATGGTAGCTTTGCCCCTTTGAATTTGGTTAAACTTCGTTTTACTAGTGGCTTACGAAGCTACAGGGACAACCTTCAGCAATTTCAGCTTCTCTCCACAATGCAATTGAAACAATGAATACAATGAAACTTCTCCTTGTTCAGTAAGGAAAAGAGCTAGAATATATAAAAATGATTGGTTAGGAACTTGCTATGTTTTTAAATGCAATTGTAAAAAGTAATAACCATTCCTTCATAATCCTTCCTTGTTCGGAAGTTGAGGTCAGAGCACAGGGTCAGCCATGATACAGCGCGCCTGGAGCGGAGAGGGTTAAGGGCCTTGCTCAGGGGCCCAACAGTGTGCAGGAGAAAAGCATTACACGATGTATGCAACCAGCCAGTATTAGTATTTGGGTGGTGGACCTTTCTCTGCACGTCAGTGGCATGTTGGTGGGATTTCACTTAACGGCCTGTTTATTTGTCACACCTATGTCACTGTACACCTACATGTTTAAAGTCTGTGTATATTTTTTCCATGAAATATTTTCTCTTAATCATTCTCCAGCTGTTCGTCAGTGTTAGACAACAATACCACTCTTTTCTGGATAGTTTTGGTTGTTGGACTACTTCTCAACCTTCTCAATCGGGATTAACTGATGTGGTTTATATACACTCTTACTCTTAAATACACTCACTACCATTTCACTGTCACTGCCGTGCTGAGAATGGTCCACCACTCGAGTACTACCTGATCAGAGATTTGTCCTATCTTTGTCCCTTTCCACTGACAGACAGGCTACATGGGGATGAGGAAATGTGCAGAACAGTGGACGGGCTCCAGTCAGCAATTGTATATGTACAAAGGACACCTAATATGGATGATGAGAGTACACACAAAGTAACTGTACCGAATAAACTGACAACCCAGTGCAATACTCTTAACTTTTATACTCCTGTTAAAGTTTCTGCTGTTGTAACGCTTCTGCTGTTGCTCTTCTTCAAGCTACTGCATCAAAAGATCAGACCTCACATACTATACATATGTCGCATTCAACTTACCGCAGAAGTGGGAAAATGGAGCGCAAAGCGATGTCATTTTTGACCTCTTGGTATTCGAGCTACAAAGTGCGAAAAAACATGGATGCCTCCAGTGATGCATATTTCCCTCCTCAAAACAGAGAACTGTATTTAGTCAGATTTAACAAGCAAATACATGTCTGTATGTTGATCAAGCTAAAGCAAAGCTTTAGATTGCATACACATTAAGCTTACTTAAAGGTAAGAGGTATACTGCTCATGCTGTGAGCAGCCATGCTGTTTTGACTTCACTTGCTAAACTCAGAGGAACTCGGAGCTGAGGAGGCCATCCCGAGTTCCTGAGTAGGAATTCCGAGTTGATGGATCGTTTTGTTTGTTTTGAGTTACGACCGCTAATCGAATGTAGCAATATTCATGACATGTCATTCTTTCATTTATCTTCAGTATCTGCTTCAGTACCTGGTCATGGTCACAGTGGATTTGGAGCCTATCTTGGGCACGAGGCAGAAATACACCCTGGACATGAAGCCAGGCTATCACAGGGCACCACACACACACACACACACACACACACACCTGAGGAAACCAACATGGGCACAGACAGTAGCCCCAGCTCAGGATCAAACCAGGGACACTAAAGCTGTGAGGTGACAACCCTAACCCTCTAACTCACTAACTCATGCTTCAAGACCTATTTAGTTAGATACGGTTACCAACTTAACATTAACGGACATTAACTAATACTATTTTTGGGGATTTTTTTTTTTTTGGTTTGTTTTTTGTCTTCTGGAAGCAACATCTGATCTAATGTAGTTTCTTATGACCTCTTTTGGTGTGTAAGCCCTTTGCAGTCACCAAGACTGTAAGAACCATTTACAAATGCTACTCGAAACTCATAGTCAAAGACATAATTAGCCAGAAATGTTCATAAATGTATGATATCTATATCAGACAGGGTACTAGGTATTTGTGTGATGGAGATGGGGGTTCTATTTAGTCGAGAGATTTAGAAATGCAAGTGATGAAAGTTAACAGCATATCAGAATAATATAACATAAGCTTATCATGTGCTTAGAATACCGGCCTCATAGAAGCTACATCTTAAACTAGTAAAAGAAAAAGTGTTATATATAATGTGACCTTTATATATTTGTTCATTTTAGAAATCTACAGTCAAATTACTTTACTGATGCTGTATTATGGTGCATTATGACTGTAGTTTGTCATTATAAATTGTACATGGTGTTATTATTACTATAATAAGTCATTTTGAATATGGACTTCATAGAAGGTGGTACTGTACATCCTGACATAGCAGGCACTTGTAACTCTGACATGTGGTCCCTAGAGGGCAGTAGTTTTATATATACAGAGATCCACTGACGCACATGCCGGATTTCTGACTGGCTCGTTGTGTCAGAGAGAGGAGAATATATACATATACGTTTACATGTGTAGAGGTGTGTGGTTCTTACATCTCACTGTAGCCTTCAGCTTGGAGAAAGACCACATGCTACAAAGCTCTGTTGTTTCCATATCATGGATTAGCAGAAAAGCACAAAAGCTCCACAGTTTCTGTCCACCCACCTTGACACATCCGCACACCTCCAAGCCCTCGAATACGGGAGTTTCAGTTCTACCTGTAACTGAGAATTCTTACACTGCACTAGAACTGTGAGGATCCACTATATTCACAGAACTGTCCTGCGAAACCGTTGCTCTGATGTTAGATGTTCGTTGAAGAATGAATGTATCAGAGGTGGACAAAGTACTGGGAAATTATACTTAAGTGAAAGTAAAGATACTGGGTCAAACTCTTCCTCAGTTAAAAGTGGACGTATCCAGCCAAAAATATATATTCGTAAAAAAAAAAAAAAAAAAAAAGGTTTTAACTGATGTAATTAAGTTAAAGTCATGTTTTCATGTGAAAAGTTAATTTTATTACTTATCTAAAACTAATGTAAGATGATTAAATCTCTGAAAGCTTGCACTACTGCCTAGCCAATTATGTTTCAATGTTCCAATTATATTTATGAATCAATGCTAGTCTGACCTTTTATTAGCAAAGAAAACAAGCTAACTTAGTTAAATATAGCCAGTTAATGTCAGGAAATTAGCAAAACTTTCTTCAACATGCTTTTTCAAATTAGATAGAGGTCCTGCCTTCTAGGGAGTTAAAAGGAGAACACTTCCTTTTATACATGTCTTTGCTTACTCCATTTTATTGAAACATTTTACTGAGGTAGGGCCAGGGCCGCTCATCCTCAAACTCCATGCTGCAGTCGTGTGGCTTATCCATATTCAGATACACAGATAGCTATAGGACTAACGTCATTGTGTAACATGAGAAGGCTACGGCTAGTGATGAACTGGCATGATTCCTGATAGTATTTTCTACATTGCTTTACACTGAAATGATGGGATATGCTAAACTGATTCCCATTCTAATGATCTATGTAGTGTACAGTTATTGGCTGTAGGAAAGAAGAAGAGACTTTTGTGAAGTTCTTTGAAGGTCTAAATTAAATGCAAGGAAATGTAAAAAGTAAAAAGTACTTTTTTTTCTCGGAAGTGTAACTAAGTAAAAGTAGACGTTTGATTGAATTTCCATAATAGTCAAGTGAAGCATAAATACGCCAAAACAATACTGAAGTATAGCAACGGAGTACCACTCCTCAAGCATTGTCCATTCCTGTATATAATAAAATGAATGTTAGCAGTTATGGTAATGGAAATGACAAATAAGCCTATTTTACACCAGATGAAGTTACAGTAAGTGCATTGCAACACATCCGATACACTCCCATTTCAATCACTGTAGCCTTCTACGCAGAGCTGTGCATTTGCTACAATAATTCTGCTATGTTATGCATTGCACGCATCTAAACAGTGCACTGTGTCATTGAAAGTTCTATGAAACGCTGTGAAAGTGCCGCCGTGCATAGAAATGAAAGTCTCACTGGATGGTAGCAGGTTCATAATATCCTGCATGTTATATTCACTACTCCAGTGCAACACAGTTAAGCAGTATTGCACGAGCAAGAGTCTGGCTGTACTGAATATCGGCACGGCTGTGATTAGCCGTAGTGTTCACTATAACCGCACAACTGCGAGTGGGATATTGCTTTTATACAACAGTTCAAGTAAGTGACATTTTAGACACAATATGACCGAATGTTCTGTGTAGTTTTGTTATGCTAGCAGAAATTGATCCCAAAGAACCTAGCTCCCATCACAGTGATTTATACATTCCCGTTAAAGGTGCTTCTGGTACAATTGGCATCCCTTCTTCCTTTTCGTCTTCATCTAACAAGCTTTCATATTTAAGCCAAAAGTTATATTCCTGAGATGTAGCTTTTGCCATGTCTGCAGATGATGTTGCTAACTCTACTGTAGTAATGGTATTGAACTAGGAAGTAGAATTTTACATGGCAAACGCAGACGAGCGGCGTGATACATACACACTGAAATGTCCCAGTGTGGTTATAGGAAATATAATGTATGAATAAGCAGTGGCAAATGCTTGTATTTTACACCATGATGTGAAACAGAACGCTTTACATATTGGTAGATTTTTTCAAAGAGTAATTTATGGAATGAAAGGTGCCTGTATGTATTGAGATGGTGCTAGGGAACATGGTGATGGGGTGGAGAAAGTGTTGAATATTGTAAAAAGGGAACAGAAAGGTCATTTTAGTCCTTGTCACATGACTTGCATATGTTCAGTAGTGAACAGAATATGAGGGTTAAACATTTTTGGATGCTGAGAGTTGCATGAAACAGTCTCTCCTGTGTACAGGTCATAACGTCTGTGATCTTCATGCTCCAAACTCGAATGTCCTTCAGTTTAAGCTCTCACTCAGTGATTTAGTTGGGAGGTTTAAAATTCCCAAGAAGGCAGCCAGAGGGAGGAGATCAGGGCTGAAAAGGTTTAGGTGATGTGGTGTACTTGGTGGGTGGCAGGTGCTGGAGATGGTGTAGGGCACAAGCGAAGGAACAGAGGCCTCCATTCAGATGAGTGCAGCTCCACTGCAGTTCCCAGGCCTTAGTCAGGGCTTAGCCTTTGAAAGGAAGGGAAGCAGTTAGTCAAACTCCAAGTTCTCTGCAATGACAGTCCCAGTAGTTCTCCAGCATGCGGTTGCCTTGTCACCCTCTCAGGTTGCACAGAAAAAGTCCCATCATACTACTGGAACCAAGACCTCCATCAGGATTTGGCTCTCTGGCGTCCTGACTGAGTGAAATTCAGGTACACAACGACCTTTCCTGCTATTTCTCTCATGTTTGTTCAACTCGTAAATTAAGTGGACTGTCTTGTGAAGGTTCTGTTACATTCTACTAACATTTTTTATATCCATGCATTAAACATGGCTTGACTGGTGATATTTTATAACCAGTGCTTCATGTAGGGGTTTAAAAAAAAAAAGAAAGAAATGAGGCAAAAAGAAAAAAGAAAAATAGCCAAGCAATCATATTTGGATGGTCAGGTCATTGTGCATTGTTAAGTCAGTTTGGTCCACTGCAACAAATCATAAATCAAATCATAGAAAAAATAAATAATTATAACTAGATGAACATAAAATATTCACTGCAAAGTTTTCCAAATATGAAGAAATAAACACGTAAATGAGTCACATATGTAAGTTGCTGAATCTAGTGTGCGACTGGTTTTGCTAGAATAGGAAAAATATACTGCAGCTAAGAAAAACCTCTTGATCATATTCCATATAATTATTGACAGGATTGTCAAGCCTTTACTTCCAGTCTCACAAAACCGAAGTCTTCTAGTGTTCCCAAAATACTTCCCGGCATAACCAACACGCTGACTTTAGCATAGCGAGTGAATGCTGTAATGCTTGTAGTTTGTCATGAGCTGGAGCTTGATTTTTCAGCAAACAGTAAAAGTAGGTATTGGACACATTTAACAGGTTAGGAATAACAAAACTAGCTCCAGACATTCTCTGCTCTGACACAGTAGCTCAAAATTAGAGTCTAACTGAATGGAAGCACCATCCGTTCCCATGTGCACAATAGGAGAGTGTTGATTGCACGGAAAATGATTTGTTGCTTCTTGCTGCACTGTAATTTTTAACAGGTTTTATACAAATACCAGTTAGCCGTGTGCTGAAACACAGAGAGTGACGTGACAGGGCTGACTCCTTGGGTAAGAACACAGAGAACGCAGTCAATATGGACAAAGAAACGTTACCTCAGAGAGAGAGAGAGAGAGAGAGAGAGAGATTGATGAAGGGCATTCTCCAGGATGTTTTATGAAGGAGCCACAATCTAAGGGCCAGCCAAGGCCACGAGTCACTGATAGGCCTCTAAGGAGTGCATGTTACATGTTACTACACTTTACTGATGCCAGGTGCATGCCTTCAGACCAAACCACAGCACGGTGGGTAAAATCGGAGTCACGGCCAGCAACAATATCGCTCTTATTCTATCTGTCTCTCCTATTAAACTTCAGTAATCTGAAAACACTCTCTATTCTTCGCTGCTTCACCATTCTAACTTCTTCTTTCTTCTGCTAATCCAAGGTAAACATTTTTTTTGGTTCAAATAAAAATATTTTATGGCCTATTTTTTAAGTACAAATCCTAATAAATTAATTAAGTAACACTTTTGGATTGAACGAAAGAACGAAAGACAGAAAGAACGAATTGACATTTAATACGTATACATAAACATGGTAGAATTCCAAGTATCGTCAACTTGTAATAAATACGTCAAAATGTTCTGCCATTTATTAAAAGTGTAAAACACTGTCAACACTTGTTAAATATGTGGAATTGGTTTGGCACTTGAAGATGTGTTCTGAGGTTTTTGTTCACTTCTGAGGCTTTCCAAGATTTTTCTCTAACATTTGTCCAGGACTGTAAGGGACTGTCAGCGTACACATTAATATTCCTTAATGTTAGAATTCTGTCTTTGTGCTCTCAAAACTCCCTGTTTTCAATTTATGACTTTATTCTAATAAGTGACATTTACCTCATAAATAAACAATATTACAGGTACAGTGGGAACTGTGATGTGAAACTGCCTCGATTTTGCATTATTTTCTAACTGAATACAGCAATTTTCATTACAAATTATATTATTGACAACAACTTGAGTGAAAAGTAGAATCTTTGAAATTTTTTACATAAATTTCAGAGTTTCTTACTATTCGGTTCGTCCCCTTTTTTGTTTTAATGACAGTGTGCACTCGAGCTGGCATGGACTCCACACTTTTGTGTAAAACTTTATGATCCATTTTAGATCAAATCCATCGGCGTGTCGTCTGATCACACGCTTCAGTAGAAGAGATCAGACACGAGGAAAATCTGAGCTTTTGTACAAAGCAGTTAACACGGTCAATATCACACATCTGCTTACATTTAAATAGAGACCATGAAATATTAAATATTCAAGATATTGGACATTTACTTTCTGTTTATTTCCAATTTAATAAATAAATAATAGAAATCCCAGATTTTCAATGTGGTCTCAGACTTTTGGACCCCACTGTATATACACTTTTACACAGTTATTAAATTACAAAATACTTCTAAATATTGACATTGATTATTGATTATAATAGTAATAATATTTGATTTTTTCTGATTTTTTTTTTTTTTTTGCATTGTCTGCTTTAGACATGCTACAAACATTTAAGAACTGTTTTGCTCTGTACTATAGTAACTTATACTTAACTTAGAGTTACTATAGTAACAAGTAATATGTTTCCTTCTGTCTGTGTGGGTTTTCTCTGGGTATTCCTGTTTCCTCCTCCAAAAACATGCCAGCAGGTTTACTAGTACTCTAAACTGGCATGGGATAGAAGTTAGCGTGTGTTTAGCATACCTAACAATCTCTCTCTCTCTCGCTCTCTCTCTCTCTCTCTCTCGGTCGAGCTACCAGTGATCCTGACCCCTTCTGCTCTCCAGACTTGCCTGATCCATCCTGATGCCCTACTTCCAGTTGGAGTTCTCATCGCTTGGAAACTCGCTGCTGCTGAGGATGGCCCGCATGGATACATGAGCTTACTGAGGATGGTACCATTTGGAAACCATGAAGATGGCTCTGGACTTCAACTGATATGAACAGTTTTGCTACGATGGCTTTGGACTACAGTTGCTTTGATAGCTTTAGGACTCCAATTCCCACAAACAGTTCTGCACTCAAGTCTCCATCAGTGAGCAGCTGATAACTTCAACATAATAGACTTCACGTGAAAACTATAATGAGTTTCCTGGTTACACAACTGCACTATTTGACTCTATAGTACACAGTTATAGAAGGGAATTATTTATAATCGCACTACAAGCTGCCACTGTTGGGCCCCTGAGCAAGGCCCTTAACCCTCTCTGCTCCAGGGGTGCTGTACCATGGCTGACCCTGCGCTCTGACCCCAGCTTCCTAACAAGCTGGGATATGCGAAGAAAAGAATGTCACTGTGCTGTAATGTATATGTGACAAATAAAGGCTGCTTCTTCTTCTATCCGGTGTCACCCAGATGAGGATGAGTTTCCTTTTGGGTCTGGTTCCTCTCAAGGTTACTTACTCATGTTTCCTCACCACCGTTGTCTCTGGCTTGCTCATTGGGGATAAATTTTACATTTAAAATTTATATCCTGAATTTATTTATTTCTGTAAAGCTGCTTTGTGGCAATGTCCACTGTTAAAAGTGCTCTACAAATAAAACTGAACTGAATTGATTCGCGGTGACGGATGTGTGTATTCCACGCCTTGCACCGGTGTTCCCGGGATATGCTCTGGATCTGTTTCCACTCTGGCCACTTAAAAGAGAAGTTAGATTAGAAAGATTAGGACATAATAGAAAGAGATCAATATGTTTCGAGTAGAAGTGCTCTATTCTTTACTTTCAGTACGAACAGGTTTCAATTTTTTCCCCATTAATATCACATTGGCTAATGTACAAACTGCTGTTCAGGGAGATGTGAGTTTAACTGGGTGCAAAGCTTTAAACACACACCATTTCACACAGTGTTTTTTGTATGATTTAACTGGGCTTTATTTATACAACTTAGAGGGAACTGTGGGTTCCATTTGGAAGAGTTTTTCTCATGATTGTCTCGTTTATTTTAGCTTGCCTGTTTCTGCTCCTCAAATTAGAATTTAAAACGAGGTTATGTCTCTCTCTCTCTTCTCCACAGGAAATGTCCTCCACAAATTAGCTATCCAAACATCATTCTCAAAACGGACAAATTGAATAATTTGCCCCAATTCCCTGGGCAAACACACACGTTCACGCATGCTGATAGGATTAACTGTGTGTGCTGAGGTGTGGGCAGTTTTCTCAAGCCAATTTTTTAGGATTTCTAATCCAACATTCTTTGGACTCGACCAGCTAGCCACCCATGCCACTCTAATTAACTTATAACCACTACATTATTGCCACTGAGCCCTTTGAGTCCAGGCATCTCTTTCATGTGTGAGTGTGTGAGTGTATGAGTGAGTGTATGTGAGAAAGAAACAGAGAGCGAGAGAAGGGAAAAAAATCATCATTAAAAGCCCTCCTTACTGGACATAAGTAAACCATAAAACCTGAAATGTCATTCACATTTACAGATCTGTCTCATGTGGAGAGAGAGTATAAGAAGGATTCTTCCTCTTCTTTATCTTACATTTTATCTTGGCATCCAGTAACTAAACTGCCTTGTGCACTAATGATATCCTCCTCTTTCTATTTCTTTTCTCTACAGCAAATCGTTAGCTCCAAATACTATGACAGCCGCTATTTACCCATATTTACCTCCACGTATGTTCACAGGTATTAACATGAAGTCATCAAGAAGGCAAATTTATTTTAGGTTAACAGGATTTAGGAGGATTCTGCTTACTGACTGGATGCAAAAGGAAATCTATCATAGTGGTAGAAATGCAAACGGAATTGCAGAGAAGAGTTCATTTATTCATTTTGGGAGAATCACAAGTGAGAATCTAAATCAAGAATGTAGCTGAACAGTTGAGAGAGTTGTAAAACTTTATAAAATTGTATTTTCGCCAGATGACTATGTACTGGTACTAGAGATAGCATGCTAGTCGCAGTTAGTGGCATTTAGAAACAAATGCTGGCTTTGTATTTTTGTCTACTTAACATCAGAGGATGTTTTTCCAGACTTAAGAGCGATTCCGAGAGTTACAGAAGAGTTATGCACACACGTTGGAGCTTGTCGAAAACAGAGGTGTGTTTCAGTTATGTTTTCCACATGACCATTTTTCTAGCGCTTATCCAGCACCACTATTTGATGGTTTGATGTAACCAATTTATCGGATATATGTGAAATTTAATTTTTTGGGCTGCAATTACATTCACAAAACTATGAAGTGCCATCTGAAGCCAATATTAAATACATAAATACTGTACGACACTGTTAATTGACTAATAGCATCATCCCTTTAATGTCCATGAGTTTCACTTTGTTTCACTCGCAGGAGACGGCATCTTGAGAACCGATTTTTTTGGGAATAAAATTATGAACAATTAATATTTTCTTTACAGGAAAGCACGAGGAATTAGGCAAAGAAAAATATTGGCATTATTTTATTAATTCAACAACACAAAATAGAGAGTTAAAAGCATGATAAAATGACTTACATCCAAAGTCACATTGTGATTTTGTGACCTTGATTATATTGGCATGTCCTTGGCACTTTAAGTTGTGCACACGATCTAAAAAAAAATAAAATGCTAAAGTATTAGGATATGCTAGATCAAGTGCTCTTTTACAAGCTGCCGAATAATGATGGTGGAAGCCAATTTGTTGAAACAAGACAACTTTGCAGTGATTAATGTGATGATTACAACTAGAACTAATCATGCAACAATATATTAGCATTATCCCAGCCTCCTATTAGATGTTTATTTCAATGTTTTCCATATTCGCATTGATATATCATCATATTATTGATATATCATCATAAATTGAAATTGAAATTGAAATATTAGTCTTTTTTTATTTAACTGTCTGTTGCTTTAGTGTTACATCACATTACATGTTCTACATTTTCTGTCTCTGATTTTTTTTTTACTTAAAGGCAAGTGCTTGTGTTACTGCAATACACACTACTGAAAAAAAAAAACGATGTTTACAGCTGCGTAAGCCGGGTCTGAATACACGTAACTCTGTAACTTTTGGAGTTAAGTTGCTGACTCTGAATACGGCTTAAAATACATGAAAAGGTGCAAAGATACTCTAATAATCTGTCTGAGTTGGAGTCATTGTGATAGTTTCAGTTTTCATGCAATGAGGATTTCATCACTCTGCTGTTCTTTTTTCAGTGATTTTCAAAAGTGAAGCAAATTAGGGCATTAAATATAGCTCTGAGGTAACAAAAGGTCATCATTTTGTGGCCCAGAAATGTATATTGATTGATCAAATTTTTACCTAACATAAAGCTGCAACAGAATTGTTAAACATAATCTTTCTGTAACGTGACAGCTTCGGGTTTACAGCATTCACACTTTTTCTAGAGATGTTCATTACCAGGAAGCAGTTTAGAAAATGCTTGCAGTGCACTTTCAACATCTAGAACATTAAAATAAGCTACAGTGTGCTCTTTTGCGCTTTCTTTTTCTCCCGCTTGTCTGTGGAAATCAGGAGGCAGATATATTTTAGCGCCACTCTGGCGCAAGGATCCGGAGCGGCTGACTTTCCCTCTGTTCATCCTGTGGTCGCCTTTGGCAACACATGCCAGAATTCCCCTGCTGTCAACCTGAAAGGCAGGGCCTTCTTTCTCTCTTCTTTTTTACTTAATGGATCAAAAATCCATTTGTGGAAAGGCTGCTGGATCTTTGGAACAAAAACGAGGGTCAAGTTAAGCTCATTGAACATACTGAAACTACTGTATTCAACTCTCTCACCACACGGTAGGCCAAGAGCTGGGCTCCTGATAATAGCTGCTTTATTTGAGAATGTAAGGGGGATTTTTGTGAGAAACTTGTAAAGAGCCCTGTGCTGGCACAAACTGACACAATTTAAGAACTCATTACCATTAGCGATAACTGAGGTGACTCTAGTGTTTATGCTGAACATGAAACAATGTTTAAAGACTTAAATAGTATTGCAAATGAGAAACACAACTGCAAAATGAGGGTTTATTGAAGGGAAAATAGAACATTTTGTCCTCATATAGCTTCCTAATTAGGCATAATGTACTTATAAATTCGTATTAATAGAAATACATACAGTACCCATGATCTTCTCAACTTTCTGTCTATATTCCTTTATTTGTTTATCCCACTATCTCATGCACTCAAGTTATGCTTATCAGTCTGTGCTCTTTTTAACGTGTTTTTAGTCTTGCAATCCTACATAAATTACTATGAAAGGTATTAACTCCTTAATATCTCAGGAGCTGTTGTCTGGTCCAAGTTGAAATTCTTGCTTAATAATTAATATTGCTTACTGAATAAGATGCTTTAATAAAAACAACTGAATAATAACAGAATAATGATTGGAGGGTAGTGAAATTTAAAATGAAGAGAGTGCATAAAAGCTGAAACGAGTCCCTCTTCAGTACTGAATACATGGGAATCCTTTTACATGTTGGTTTTCTCTGTCTGCTGTTGGACTGGCATGAGATATTAGCCCTAGGGCAGTAATTCATGGGAGGTTTTAAGTAAAAGGTCTGAAATATTGAAGTAAGGCAAAACGTTAGAGTGCATGTAATATAAATACCACCTCACAGTCCAAGACTAAGGTCTGTGCTTTTTTATTGCACGTCCTGCAAAATGCTCTTGAAACCTGGGCAAGTTAAAATCAAATCAATCAAAATGGCTGCAACAGGCCGAAAGCTGCTGGCTACGCAGGATCCTGCTCAGGTACAGTGTGGGAAAGACACTCATCTCTGTCATGCTACTGATAGTTCTGTTTGCATTTGGCCTCTACGCTTTCCGCTGAACAAGGCATTTTTGTGTGAAATAAAGCCTTTATATATATATATATATATATATATATATATATATATATATATATATATATATATATATATATATATATATATATATGGAAGAACTGTAAAATACTATAAAAACACTTTCTGGGTTGGTTACAGGGTGTTTTTATATTCTCTCAATACCCTTCTAAATATCTTCTACAAATATCTGAACAATATTACTGAAAGCAGATTATATTATGCCACATGGTCTCATACCTTACACTGACATTTTTAGTTTCTATTGATCATTGTCAATATGATCAAAATCAGTAGATACTTTGTGGATCTGCAAAGCACCATTTTACTCCATGCACTGTAGAGATATAAGGACAAAAGATCTGAAGGAAATTCACTTCAATACCTATGAAATCAGCATATAATTCAGTTCCAGTTTGAAGTCAGTGGTTAAGCTTCAGCCCTAGTAAATGGAAGTTTTTTTTCCGAATTATTGAGTAATCCCAAAAATGGCAAAGTTGCCCTTATTAGTGCACGTTGTCTGGTTTTATTAAAACAATGCGGCAAGCAAACAAAACCCAAATCATAGTAACACTGAGCATCCAGGTTATTTAAAGGGAGTAGTATGATTGCAAATAGGCAAGTGTCATTACTCATCAGGTGACTATAATCAGGGATTGGAGTTTGACAGGAGGTCATGTGATGAGGTTGTGGGCTGCAGGTCATGGGAGTTGTGTCATGGGTGTGACAGTAAAATGCCCCACCAAAGAGGTCAATCCAGGAGCTGAACAGACATCTTTTCAGGGCCATTTTCTGAGTTGTGAGACTAAACGTTCAGGTGGATATGAGTCTTGCAGGAACTCCCAGTCAATGAGATACTGGAGATTCCCTTGGTGATGATGAGAGTCAAAGATGGACATTATAGTATATGCTGTTGTTTCTTTAATATCTAATGCCAAAGAGGGGGTTTGGTTCAGGGTTGGAATCATCCAGCAGGTCAGGAATGACAGGTTTAGGAAGGGAAACATGGAAGCTTGTGGATATGTAGTAATGGCATGGCAGCTGTAGCTTTTAAGTTACTTCATTGATTTGTTGAATTATTCTGAAAAGGCTATGTAACAGGGAATGTGATTCCTCCTCCTGAATGGTCTAAAGTCTACAGTCACCTGTTCATCAGCATATGTCAGCAAACTCCTTTTGTCATTGAACTGTTTGGGTTAACTGTTGATATGCTCACTCCTATCCTCCCTCTCTTTTTGGAAACACTTATCAACACCTGGTGAATCTGTGGGTGTGGTGTGTGAAGAAAAGAGTGGAGGTTGATAGTCCAGTAAAAAACTGGAAATGTTGTGAGCTGGTTGGTTTAGTGACACTGGGTGGTCATTCCAGAAAGTGTGAAGGAACGAATTCTTGGTTGGCTCTTACAATTTGCCCATTAGCTTGAGGATGATACCCAGAAGTCAAACTAATGGATACCCGTAAATTCTCCATAAATGCCCTCCGTATGTTCTATATTACTTGTGGCCCTCAGTCTGCCACAATGTCTTCTGGGATACCAATGTATCTGAACATGTGTTGAAATTGAAGTTCTGCTGTTTTGAATGCTGTAGGTAAGGCAGGAGGGGGGAATGGGCCAGAGGAGCAGCTCATCACCAATGAGAAGGCCATTTTGCCTTGAGAGGAGGGCAGATCTGCAGTAAAGACTACAGCAATATGGGGCCATGGGCAATGCAGGCCTGGTAAGGTCAGGTGTTTAGCCAGCTGGCCAAGTGCAAGGAACCTTAGTCTGGGAACACATGGAGCATGATTTAACCAAAACCTTTGTATGTGTTGTACAATGGTTTCCCAACAATATTTTGTAGTACGGAGGTGATGAGTCTTTTTAACCCCTTGGTGACCTGTGACAATAGAAGTATGGGGGCAGTCGTGGCCTAATGGTTAGAGAGTCGGACTTGTAACCTGAAGGTGAACCTGAAGGTTGTGGGTTCAAGTCTTGGGTCTGGCAGGGATTGTAGGTGGGGAGAGTGAATGACCAGTGCTCTCTTCCACCCTCAATACTATGACTGAGGTGAGACCCTTGAGCAAGGCACTGAGCGCCACAGCAAAAAAGGCTGTCCACTGCTCCGGGTGTGTGTGTGTGTGCACTTGGATGGGTTAAATGAAGAGCACAAATTCTGAGTATAGGTCACCATACTTGGCCACAAGTTACTTCAATTTGAAGTGAAGTCACTTCAAATGAGCTCAGTCAACTGTGGCAAAGAAGGCTTGTCTTGGTGTGACTCGCCTTGCTATTTTAAGGTATTCTAGGCTCCTCTGGTCTGTGTAGACTACAAAGGCATGCTCAGCTCCCTCCAGTGAATGCCAGCATTCCTCCAGTACTTAATGCCAGTACTCCAGTACTACAACTAACAGTTACCAATATCATAATTTTTTTCTGTGGACATGAGTTTCATAGAAAGTGGGATATACTGTATCTTAGCTGGGGTGACCTGGCATAGGGATAGGATTGTTCCCAGACCTTCATCAGAGGCATCAGCCTCTACTATGAATGGTAAACTTGGATCAGGTTGTTTTAGAATAGGGGCCAAGGCGAAGGCTTTATAGCGATGAATGTATGATCCATTTATTTTTTCCAGAGTAGTTTCTTTAATCCTCCCTCAAGGAGTGACATGAGATGAATTGGAATAATGCTCACATTTTGCAAAAATTGAAAATGTGCAAACCCTAGGAATCTCTGTAGGTCTTTGATGCGTTTGGGTGTGGGCCACTCTGCTTATACATGGATCAGGATACTTATAACGTAACTAGGAAAGGTGACTTTTGGAACTCACCCTTCTCTGCATTGACAAAGAGATTGTTTTGGATAAGTCTGTTCAACACACTTTTCATGTATCGCACGTGCCAGGTTAGGGACTGTGAAAATTATAAAACATAACACCCCTCGTCTCAAGTAGAGATGTGCGCAGGACCTTAAAGCAATATTTTGAATTTAGTTGGTTCTATATCACATAATAGCTAACATGCAAAACTCTAGGTTTCTTGAGGACTTTGTTTTAGGGTCATGAAACATTCATCTCATTCATCCAGACAGCTGAGGTCCATTCAAGTGCCTTCCCAGTGAGCAGTGAGTTGAACTAGGCTACTTTGTCTTTATCAGACTTGAGTGCTTACAAAGAGAAGTACAGTAAGCCCTGCAGTAGGAAACCTTGGCACTTGGAAGAATGTCTGGCATACTTGTCAGGTTGTGTGATGAGAAGCCTGTTGCATGAAGTGGGCACCACCTTGGGCACCACCTTGGGATACTGGGATTCACCACTTGTTCTAGCTGGTTGGCAAGGCTTCGTAGTGTGTGTGGATGGCAGAGATTTGCTGTTGCTCTTCACCGACTACAGCCTTGGGCAGAGAGGGCTTGGTGGATTTCAGTGAAGCCTGCTGCATCCATGATTTCAGCAAAGTCTTCTGTCATGAAGCAGGCAGACAGATGGAAGTATAGATTTTATGGTTTTATTAAAACCAGTGTAGCAAACAAACAACAGCTAGCCACTACTCAGTAAGGTGAGGCAGGCAAAAGGTCAGACAATCAGCAAAAAGGAATAAACTAGACAAGAATAAATGAGGAAAATTAAATGCAGGTAATGGTCAAAGCACTAATCAAGACAGGCAGATCGCCATAGAAGAAGCAAGTGATCATGAAGGTCCAGGTTTTTAAAGAGAATAGTGGTACTGAGACTGTAGGAGTAGGTGACTGTGAGTGGGGACAGGAACTTGACTGAAGACATGATGATGTTGTGAGCTAAGCATGAATAATAGATTTAATTTAAGGCAAAAAGACCATATTTATACATGTTAATGAATGTGCTAATATTTCTGGCCACACACTCACTCATCAGCACCCACATCAAACCATGTTTTAACCTGTCTACCAATATTCCCAGTAGACATTCCCAACATTCTCTGCATAAGGTAGACAGAGGCCAACCCTACGAGGATCCTGAGGCATCCAGAGATGGACCGGCTCCAGCCAGTTTCTGCCTCGTGAGGATTGGGGTATTTAAAGCAACGCTGCCAACCCTATGTGGACTATGAGGAAGATAACAACCTACAAATCGATATACACATAAAACGCTACATGACTATACATAAATGCAGAAAGGACATTGTTCTGTCGCACTCTCCAGTGTCACCCAAATGAGGATGGGTTCCCTTTTGAGTCTGGTTCCTCTCAAGGTTTCTTCCTCATATCATCTAAGGGAGTTTTTCCTTGCCACAGTCGCCTCAGTCGCCCCAGGCGTGCTCACTAGGGATCATTTTGTCTAGCATCTAGGACTGTTGCATGTTTTGTTTGTTTGCATGTTTTTCTGTTTCCTATGTTCTGTAAAGCTGCTTTGAGACAATGTCCATTGTTAAAAGCGCTATACAAATAAATTGAAATTGAAAATTGAAAATGAATAAGCAGGAGTTATTAACAGAAATTCTCTGAAGACCAAAACCAAAAAAATCCAAATATTACATTGTAATCAGGGTCATTTCTAGCTATGGCAGTGGTCACTTCAGGTCCCAAGCCACCAGGGGGCCCTGTAAGAAAAGACTTTATTTAATGTACATTGTAATAATTTCTGGTAGATAAAAATCAATGCACTGTAGTGTGTTAACCACGCTTCTTCCCAACAATCACCCATCCAAAAAACCGTCAAGGAGCACTTTTTTTTTCCAGGACTGTGCTTGGATTGTATCATGTCTCACTTGCTAGTCTCTTTGGATAAAAGTGTCTTCTAAATGAATTTATAAAGTATAAATAAGAAATTATGCCTATTTAACATTCCTATTGCTGTTTATTTTCTCTTTTGGATGTCAGGGGCCATTTTCTATATTTAGCACAAATATTCGACTACTTCTGTTCTTTCTGGTAGCTGAAATTCAAAGCGTCTCCAGTGTGTGACCTAATTACCCACTCCTAACCCCAACCATCACTCATAAACACACGTTCGCACCAAATCAAACACAACCACCATGCACCACTGTACCCGCCAGCCAACCATCTAAACTAAGAGCCTTTATGTGCTGTGGATTTTGTGGCCTGAGGCTCAGGCACACGGTACAAGGTTCCTGGGGGGATTCACACACACACACACACAGATACACACAGGCTGCATCATGCTACACCCCACTGGTGCCACAAAAAAAAAACACCTGCCACCCACACTGACCAGACGCTGGTCAGCAAGAATTATACTCTCACCCCTTAAACCAAATTCTCATCCAGTACAATGTAATACAGTATAATCAACATGCTACCATAACTCATTTCACCAATTATGAAAAGTCGAGTTTGCCGAATTTTATTTCTCAGAAAAGATTGCAAGGCATGTATTACCATTTCACTGAAATATATGCTGTCACTATATGTTTTAAGAAGGAAGCGACTGGTGTGGGAACCGGATATTCAGATATATTTCTGTGTCATTACTAGTTTTTCACAACTGACGGAAAAAATCTGTTCTTGTACCTGGTCTTAGACGTTCTGTACATACTTAAACTGAGCTTTAATTCTTTGTTGTCTAGCCACCGTGATATAAGTAATGCCATATTCCAAGCACATGATTTCTCTATGTATTTGTATAAGGTGTCGCTGTGCTTTCTGCAAACCTGAGTTACTAAAACTGTTCACTGCTGATGTGAATAACAAGTAACAAATAACAACACTTCAAGGGTTCTTTGAGGGCTAACTGGGTAACTAAGGGGTCTTTACTTCCTAAAAAGGCTGATAGGATAACACTACATTGTAGGGTTTTACGTAGGACCTTTGAGGCTTCCTCCAGAGAGACAAGTTTAAGGTGCAAAAAAAATCACATGATGTGGCAAAGACTGTATGAAACAGGAAACACCCAAGTGGCAAGTCAAGTGGTAAGAAAGTATACCTCTAAACACCATAAGTTGTGGTTTTGAGTTCAGGGTCTCAGAATATCTGCACCTTTTTTTAATGAAAATGAAGAATTGCATATATTCCTGCCATTTTACTGAAGATTGTCTAAAAATGAATCCTTGAAAAAGCCATGGCATTACTGTCCCATTACAAGTACATTAAAAGTCATGCTTTGGTGAGATCGGGCAAGAAGGCCTAAATACATGTATGTACATTCAGTGGACACTTTATTAGGAACACCTTTACACCTGCACATTCATCCAATTATCCAATCAGCCAGTCATGTGGCAGGTAATGTTCACATCAAACGGATGTTGGTTTGAGCATTTCAGAAACTGCTGTTCTCCTGGGATTTTCACACACAGCAGTCTTTAGAGTTTACACAGAATGGTGCGAAAAACTAGAAACAGTAGATTCAACTTTATTGTCATTATGCAGAGCCAATGAAATGGAGTTTTTCACATATCCTAGCTCACTAGGAAGCTGAGGTCAGAGCAAAGGGTCAGCCATGATATGGAGCCCCTGGAGCACATGTGGTTAAGGGCCTTGCTCAGGTGGCCAAGAGCAGCAGCAGCATGACAGTGCTGGGGCTTGAACCCCTGACCTTCTGCTCAGTAACCCAGAGCCTTAACCTTTCAGCCCCCACTGCCTGCAAGTCATTAATCATTAGCGAGCATATGCTGGGCGTCTGTATATTCCAGTTGCAGCAATCTCATATGTTTAACCTTTTTTTTTTAGATTCGAGTAGTCATCCAGTAAGCAGCAGCTCTGCAAGTGGAAATTCCTGGTCGATGAGAGAGGTCAGACTGGCTTGAGCTGACAGGACTGACGGTAACGCAAATAACTACTCTTGAAACCGTGGTAAGCGGAAAAGCATTCTGAGAAGCTTTTCTGCTCACCATGGGTGTAAAGATTGGTGGCCTTCCTGTCAGTTTGAACCAGTCTGGCCATTATCCTCTGACCTCTCTCATCAGGAACGAGTTTGAACAAGGCACAACTCACTAGAGGTTTTTTTTTTTGTTTTGTTTTTTTGCATTTCACACTATTCTGTCTAAACTCTAGAGACCGTTGTGCATGAAAAATCCTAGGTTTCAGAAATACTCAAACCATGAGCATGTCATAGTCAGAGTCACTGCGATCACACTTCTCCCTCATTCTGATGTTTGATGTGAACATTACATGAAGCTCTTGACCAGTATCTGCATGATTTTATGCGTTGCACTGCTGTCACATGATTGGCTGATTGAATGACCAAGTGTACAGGTGTTCCTAATAAAGCGGATGGTGAGTCTGTATTACACACAATAAAGACAATTATAATAGATTATTCTTGTTAGTAACTGAGTAACACATTTAATTACAGAAGGAACATATACGCTAACGTGGGGATGTCAGACAGCGATTATTCAAAGCTCCTAATCAGTTTCATACAGACTCTAATTTTATTTTCCTACCTGTCTGTTCCTCTGTCCTGTTAGTTCTTTCTCTCATTTCTTCCATTTTTGAACTGAATTACAAATAATTACACACTCGCTGAGCTCATTAATCCCTTCTTTAATTGATGCCATCATTCATTACAGGACCCACTGATTTACATTCATATATATTTATATGTCACTGTATATGACACTTAGAAATTGTCTGCATATTTGTATTAATTGAAATTATATTGTAATATTTCCCACAATGTTGAACGCAAGTCAAACGTGACAGTAGGATGTGTATTTCGATGTGTATTTTAGTCAAATACTGCCCTCTTGTGGTGGGGTTTTTCTTATACGCTTGCAGACAAGTATCAGAACTACAGTACATAGCATTATAAATGACTGACACTGTCACCATTCCAAAACTCCACATCGAATAAAGAAAAGAAGAGAATGACTACAGACTAGGCTTTAAATCTGATCACTTCTGAGCAATGAATGAGACAAGGCAATTCATGAATTAGCAGAAATGGCTCATGTGTTCTTGCAATGGCTATGTTTACACTGTGAGAACTGTGTGTAGTGTAACGTGAATGAATGAACGCAAGTCAAAGCAAGTAAAGAACTTGTTAACTATTCTCGGAGTTTAGAGAGCATGTGACCATAACGCATAAGGAACAGTGTACATGTTTCAGTGAGGGCAGTTTGTGTGATCTGAGTGATTTGTCTTATGAAGGTTAATCTGAGGCAGGGTTGTGTTCTAGTAACCAGATGGTTCAAGGCATTATACATGGTACAGCCCATCTTAACCCATATTAAATGTCAGCGGATGCCCTGAACCTCCACTCAAACCGGGGCCCAGGACAACCTCCCCCATGATGGCAACCTTAACCATTAGCCAAGACGATATACTCTACCTAGTGAAAATACATCATTTGGACTCTGGTCCCCTTTAAATATAGATTAGATGAACCTACAGTATAAGAACTATTTTGTACTGTTTAAAAAAGACTATATTTTTTATTAACGCCAATAATTCCAGGTGCTATCGGAGATCAGGGATGAATGTAACAGTTTTTTACGTTTTGTGTCTCAAAAACAATACCTCCTAAACCAACCAAATTTCCACACAAACATTTTACATCTGTCTGCTACGTTCAATTTACGTCACTTTACAGTAAGTAAAATAGATGTAAATAATCATCAAACACAGAGAGAGAAATGTTACAATTTGCCCCAAAACCCAGGTCCGTTGTAACATTCTCTGGAGTTAAAAATAAATAAATAGACAAATAAATAACTATTGGCACCCTTCTTAAACGAGCAAAAGTCTATATATACAGTGTATATATAAATATGTATTCAGACACTTGTTTTAGTCATTTAATATACTAAACATTTTAATGTAAGTTTAATATAAGTTTAATATAAGTTTTATATACCAAAAGTTTGTGGACACCTGACTATCACACCCATATGTACTTGTTGAACATCCTGTTCCAGATTTACAGTTGGGACCATAAGTTTACATAACCCTTGCAGAATCTGCAAAAGGTTAATAATTTAAAAAATAAATAAATAAATAAATAAGAGGGATCATAAAACTTGCAACTTTTTTTTTTATTTAGTACTGCCCTGAATAAGCTATTTCACATATGACTGAATTTACACAAATGAACCAGTTCAAAAGTTTACATGCGCTTGATTCTTAATACTGTGCGTGTTACCTGATGATCAGCGACTGCTTTTATGTTTTGTGATAGTTGTTCATGAGGCCCTTGTTTGTCCTGAGCAGTTAAACTGCCCACTGTTCTGTAGAAAAATCATCCAGGTCCTGCACATTATTCGCTTTTCCAGCATCTTCTGCATATCTGACCCCTTTCCAACAGCAGCTATATGATGTTAAAATCCATCTTTTCACACTGAGGACAACTGAGAGACTCAAACACGACTATTACAGAAGGTGCAAACATTCACTGATGCTCAAGAAGGCAACACGATACATTAAGAGCCAGGGAGGCGTAAACTTTTGAACAGGATGATCGGGGTAAATTGTTATTATTTTGTTTACAGAGCTTATATTTTTTATTTAGTATTGACCTTCAGAAGCTACATAAGATATTTCCCAGAAGACAATTTATATAATAACAATTTACACCAATCATCCTGTTCAAAAGTTTACACACACCCCCACCCACCCCACCCCCCTTGAGTGTGTTGCCTTGGGGAAGAACCACATATGGGTGTCCACATACTTGGATGCCAAAAGTGTCATGAGGACAGACAGATAATTCAAGCTTTTCAATAATGACAATTTGCTCATGTTCATTTCTTATTTCCGCTGCTTTCAGGTCATCCTGCAACTCTTTTCAAGCGACCGTTGGCTTCTCTCCTACTTTTCTTCTCATTAGTCTGAGCCAGTTTTACTGCCAGGAATGATTATTATCTTTGCTATGGCTCTGTAGCTTTTTCCACTCGAACGTTATTTAATGATGTTTTTCTAATACTTCAGGAAGCTCCTTCACCTTCACTATGATTGCTCCTTGTTGCATGAAATCTTCCCAACCAGTGGCAGCTTAGGTGTGTTGGTAATCTTGTACATAATTATCATTTGTCTTTATTTGTTATTATTGCTTCCTTTGTGTGTATTTCACAAACTGTTTTTGAAACCTGAGTTAGTCTAAATCAATACTATTCAATTGAGCATTATAATTTTACAAAACGAGTACTGAACCCATAGTAATTTAGAGGAAATCTCTGTGCAAACAAGGCGTCCTCCGGATCTGAATCATATCTGAGTCCTCACAGGTTTTTACTGTTTGGCTTGCCTTCTTTTCTTTGTAGAAATGCCTTCATTTGTTACAATTAAACTGGATGATCAGTGATTATGACTACTGATTATGGATGATGTGAAATCATAACAAATAAAATAATAAGTATATCTGTTGGATGCATCTTAAATTGCTTCATTTATTATTGTACATATGAGCAAATTCATGGACCTGCTTATGAAAGTGCAATCAGTTACGCCTCTCCAGAGAAATGACACGTACTTGCACGGTATAATTCAGGCCTCTTTTGGAAGCAGTGGATTAGAGATTATCTTCCCATCATGCAAGAAAGAATAAAATGGATAGACTTCAACCAAGAGAACCTTCACGCCTGATGATCTCGTGGTCATTGCTGCTGATAAAATTCCTAGTGACCAGGATGAATCGTGAAGAGTGCTCCTGTCAGTACCAAAACCAACACACTAATGAGGCTAATCTGTCTGGCCAGCAGTAAAGGTTGAGCCCAGACCCTGGGACAAGTACTGATGACCTCTGACCCCCAACTACAAAAGGTGAGATAGGTAAGTGAAGAATGAGATGTTCATTAGCCATTACAAACTACTACGGACTTACACCATAGTAGTGTAGTGTAGTTATAAAGTATCATTTGAAGGATGACAAAAGGCTATATTTCTGTACAGTGAGTGAAATTTGACAAAATTATGATTTTTGAATATGTATATGACGGTGATTATTATGATTATTCTGAAAGCTGTGGTTAAAGGGGAATTTGGCTCCTTTAGTTATTGTGTGGTCCAATTAGGGCCAAATGTTAGAGCCATCTTAAATGATAGATAGATAGATAGATAGATAGATAGATAGATAGATACAGTGGGGAAAACAAGTATTTGATCCCTTGCTGATTTTGTTGGTTTGGCCACTAATAAAGACTCGATCAGTCTGTAATATTAATGGTAGGTGTAGTCTAACATGCTGAGACAGAATATCACAAAGAAAATCAAGAAATCGACTTTAAAGAATTTGTATTAATTTATTTGCATTTTATTGAGGAAAATAAGTATT
>CM040983.1:23571968-23584879 GCA_022985145.1 Pangasius djambal | reverse complement strand
TTTTTTTGCTAATGATGTAAGTAACCGTGTCTGTGTATGTATGAGAATATACAATCGGCTCTAGAATTATTGGCACCTCCCCCTACACCCCCCCCCCCCCCCCCCCCCCCCCCCCCCCCCCCGAAATAAATTTACTTCAGTTAAATATTAGATTTCTCTCACATATTAATTATGAGATTAAGCTAATAATCCACAGCCATTTCTTCCCATCTTTACCAAAGGTGCCAATAATTCTGGAGCTGACTGTCTGTTTTTAACCTGGTCATTTACACACTGAAGAGCTAATGAGTGAACAACAAAATGAAGAATTGTGATATGTAAAACGTGCATCCTGTAAATTAAGGTCATTAATCATTACAGTACAGTGTTTAAGTGGTTTGGAAGCAGAAAGATGGCATTAACAAAATGCTATTATTGTTTTTTTTTTTTTTTTGGATAATAAAAAAAGACTTTGGACTAAACCAAGTGGATGCGAGTTTGAATCGCAGGACAGCCGTGGCTCTGCCCTTGAGCTTGAGCGAGATGCTAAACCTAACCTATAGGCTTGCATTGGATTCTGCCTCCAGTGTTAACCTACTGTATAGAGATCATTTCCACTCTACACGCATCTCTGAGGTTAACGGTTTGTGCACATGCCCGTGAGAGCTGCAGTTGACTCAGCAGTGCAGCCACGATTCTGTGTAATGTTTGCTTAATATTCACAATCTTGCACAGAAGACTTGGGGGGAAAAAGAAAGTACACCCTTCTTCAAATCTACATTTTTTATTTAATTTATCAGGGCCTACATAACATGGCTGATGTCTTTTCTTCTTGGCATGATGTAGACACACACCTGCGCTCCAGAACGCCAAACTGGCAAATGTTCTGCTTTTTTATAGAAGTAGTCACACTTCTTGACATAATCTTCTGCATTTCTTTAGTAACACCTGGCTGCTAATGACTCTCTTGATTATTGTGAAAGTAGGAAGGGTGTACTTATTTTTGCCCACCTGAATGTTTCTGACTGTTGGTTTACTTTTTGGAAAAAAACGACTACATATGGAAATCTGTTGTGATGTGTTTTGTCACGTGACATCATTTGTTTGTTTATGGACGTTGCTGAGGATCACACAATTATTACTTAGGCCCTGATAAATAAAAACTTACAACTGAAGGAGGGTGCATTTTCTTTATCCCCATGACTGCACATTGCTGTCTAAAAAAAAACTATATCTTATTTTACTTAAAAATCCTTATTTAAATCTCCTGCTGTTTCAACTTGAAAGGTCCGATATTATATAGACTTTATATAAATTTTACAGTTTAAAATGTTCATAGCCACATGAACATAATGTGCACATATGACTTTTTTTTTTTAAACACTATACATATCTATTGCAATAGCTTCCAAAGAGCAATTTACACAACATTTTATTTAGCAGTAGTTACATACAGTATTTTTATACAAATTACATGTACAGAAGTTGATTGTAATTAAAAATATATAAAACTTAGGAGTAATATTACATTTGTAATATATTACAGAATGTCAAATATTTAGTTTGAATTAAAGCATTTTGACCCATCTTTTCATTTAAAAAAAATTTTTAAAAAATCACAGCTTCATGACTTCTCTGCCACATTTGCAGAACATCAGCAGTGAGGCACTGCTTTTAATTGCTTTTCCTCACTGTATGTGCCTGTGTGAGGAATCTTTCTGCAGCTCCACTCCACCTGCTCCATGCTATAAACCGTAAGAAGGCATAAATCCAGCTTTACCCCAGAGGGTATCAGCTTGGTGACACTGAACTATGTATCGGGAAGCTTTACACCAGGGGTGGCAAACACACGGCTGGCTAGGACTGGCCCGATAAAGGATCAAATCCAGCCCATCAAATGTTCTCCATTAAAACAACATCTTGCTGATCATAATAGAATTGAACGATTTAAAGAAACAGCTAGTCTCTGTTATTGCACTAGGGATCAAAATAGAACCATAAAGCCAGAGCGGAAAAACCCAATCCATCCTCACAGCGGGAAAAAACATCATGTCTGCTTTCGTGTAATGAACTGCAGTCTGTTCATCTGTTTTATAGGTGAATATTTGTTCGATCCATTTGTGCACCTTTCAGATAAATGCTGATGAATGAACACATTTAAGTGAAGTTATACGATGTGCGAACATTGTATAGATTTTACACTGATTCGGAGTTAAAAGCTGCAAGTTTTTTGTTTTAACCAAAATTACTGGGTCTCACTGCAGGGTCCCTGGAGGACCAGTGGTTAGGACACAGTACTCTCACCGCGGCGGCCTGGGTTCGATTCCCGGCCAGGGAACCAGCCCCAGCCACTGGTGTTGCATGCAACAGTGTGCTCTCAGTGCCGGTCCCAAGCCCAGCTATAATTGGGAAGGGTTGCGTCAGGAAGGGCATCCGTGGACCAATAATCCGCTGTGGCGGCCCCTAACGAGAGCAGCCGAAAGAACAACTGGGTCTCACTTCATTTGTTCTCAGTATTTCTAACGATTTTTTTCACTGTGTGGGCAGTGTATATACAGTATGTATACAGTCTTTGCAAACGTGGTGAGCAGAAAAGCATCTCAAAACACATAACCTTTACAAGGCTGCAAATCTGAAGCTACAGTTCGCACAGACTCATCCAAACTGACGATAGGAAACATATTGCTCGATCTTCTTCCGATCTACATATGTACTGTAGACACCTTTGGTCATTACGTTTCACACTTCGTTTCGGGTTAACTTTTTTCTGATCCGTTCAGCGTGCTTCACTTTTCCAGTCCTGGTGCAGAAAGTATGCTGCAGTTTGTGTCGTTTAACTGGGATGCTGAGCATTACTCGTGCTCTGATGTATGACTGTGATCCCTTCCATGTCAATCTCCACTGAGTGCACGCTGAAATCACAGAGACCCTGTTTAAAAAAAAAAAAAAAAAGATTACAACCAGTCTGCCAATTATTTAGAAGCTGAAGATGAACAACTTTAATCATTTATTGTACTGATCTGATTGCAGGATAAAGAAAGATCTTATCTAGAATTTTAAGGCCTGATTCTTTAGTCTCTCTCTCTCTCTCTCTCTCTCTCTCACCTGTGTGCTGTTGAGGATCTGTCGTACGTCCTCCTCCTGCTGGGCGTGCTCTGTGAGTATGAACAGGAAGCCACCGCCTCCTGCCCCTGCCAGACTTTGCCCTAAGGCTATAGGTTGAAGGGCGTCCATCATGGTTCGCACTGCGCCTGGTTCACATCCTGGAGCCATCGCTTTCTTCTGCTGCCAGTAGCGGTTCATGCAGGCCCCGAGTTTGGTGAGAGATCCTGAGAACAAGAGAGAGGAAACCCATATGGAGAGACAGTGCATTAGAGAGACTTGCAGTGTTCACTCATCTCAGGCATACCTCTTCCGCAAAAAGGTGTTCAAGACACACGTCTAAGACACGTCTCTTTCTTTATATTTGCGCTTTCTGTGTACACTCACCCTCCGTGCAGGCCCGTGCACACTCCTCAGCATTGCTCACCAGCTGCTCTGCGTTCTGCACGATCGACGGCTGACGACTGTACCAATTCCGCACCACATCCTACGAAACAAATATACGAGTTAGGAATAACAATACAAGCATGGTTCATGACACACACACACACACACACACACACACACACACACACTCCATAAGAGAGTAATGCATACTGGCTGGCTGAAAGAGAGTCTTGTTCTGACCTGTAGCAGGTTGCGTGCCAATCGTGTCTTGCCGGTGTAGACCAGCAGGAGACGCTGTTGCAGCGCGGTGAGGAAGCCTTGAGGAAGCACGAGTTGCTCCGCCTCCACTCTCAGGGGCAGGGTGGGACGAGACCGCGCCACCTTCACTCCACCTACCAGCCCTCCTACCTGGTCCTGCCACCCTCCACCTATGGCACATTTCTTTAGTGTTTTAGTTATTTTACTAATACCTAAAGTGTGTATTAATTAATGATCACATGTAATCATATATATTATAATAACAAATATACACATACAGTACATACTCTTATTATTATTATTATTATTATTATTATTACAGTAGTTTTGAGAGAAATATCATTGATCTCTTCTGCCTTAAAAAAGATTGAAAGTGCATACCAACACAGGTTTTTAGGAAAGTCGTGTTCCGAATATGTTTTGAAGCAATACCATTATTGCTGTTGCAGCTGCCATAGTGCTAAGATTTATTTCTTTGTGTGTGACCTGCAGTGTATCATGCACATTGTAATGACAGCAATATAGAGACGATAAGGCCTGATTTATGAGTGCACTCTGGTTATAGTGTGATGGCTGGAGCCCCACTGACCCGTGGTGAGTATCTGCTCCAGGTGTAGTACAGCGTGGATGAGAGAACTGGTGTCATAACTCCGGCCAGTGCACCTGTACACAGCTGCCAGAACCGCACCTGCCAGGATACTGCTTGTACCTGTACACACCACACACACACACACACACACACACACCACAAAGTTCACTTTATATCAGTACAACTGATCACCTATGAACGTGAAATAATGTTACAACACGATCCAAAATCCAGTACCAGGAAATTCAACAGTAAACACAATTTTCTCAAAATACACTGCGCAATGTAAATCTCTGTGTCACTGCTGTGATGACAAAGCAACACCACCCATAATGCAAATCCAGCGTTCAGGCTCCCGGATTCGTCACCATCTTTAATCCACTGGTCCAACCACAGATTGTGTTTAAACAGCCTTCAGTATCAGACTGCTGTTACGAAGCCTTGCTCCATTCCATGACCTTTAATTATGTTTATGACACGTCTCTAAACGTTCGCTTTAACGAAATTGTCCCCGAGCCTTGCTGTGCATGGATCTCGGCTTGTTAGTCTAGCTTCTAGTTCCAGGACTTTCTTTACAGTCATTGTCATGCAATTTAGCTTCTATTTTTCCCTATAGCTAAGGTCTAGTTATTATTACGTACTAATTATATGCTTATTTCTAGTTTAGAGTTGGTTAATCTTATTGATTTGTACTTTTTTGTATTCTTTAGTTTCATGTTTGTGTCCTGCTTAGTTTCAGGTTGACTATTGTATTGTATGTCCTCGTTCAGTTTTTTTTTTTTTTACATTCTTCGTTGTCAACGCATATTATCTTTCTTTCTGTGTTAGTCTCAATGACTCTTTAGACAATGTTAGTCAATATTATGCAACCCAAGTAACATCTGTTCAGTGTTATTATTACTTGTTTTTCCCATAAAGAAAAGGCACATTTTAAATTCTTTATCATTTATCACAAAAGCAGAATATTGTATTAGTTTTGATGAATGATGATATAAAAAAAGGTTTGGGGCCTGGGTTTTGACTCAGACATACGGGCACAAACGTGTGTCCTGTTTAAAATCCTAAGTGAAGAATGTTATACGGTGTTGATTCTGTTACGTCCCAGACTGAAGCATGCAGTCTCACCAAGTCCTGAGCCATGAGGCAGCTGAGACCAGCTGTGCAGCTCCAGTCCTCCTCCCCAGCGCTGCAGCAACTGCTGCTCCAGAGACAGAGGAGAAGTAAAACACACTACGTCACTGCACACACACACCGCCTTTAACAGGGCACCTGCAACACACACACACACACACACACACACACACAGAATCACACAACAGAAATGAAGCCTTTATGATACAGTTTAAACTGTGGCTGGTGAAGCAGAAGTATCGTTGATTTGGACGTTAGTCCTCACCAGGCGCATGGGGCTGGCAGTGGTCCTCCAGGTCAGTGAGGTCATTACACACTGTCTGTGTAGTCATGCTGCAACCTGAAGGGCCGCTGCGGCTCACCAACACCAGCCGGGGCTCTGGAATGCGGCGCACTCGGGCGCCGATCGGCCGTTTTCCATCCACCTTCACAGACACGTTCACCACCACACCTCCATGCTCAAACGCAATCGGGGGAGTATCACTCCAACCACCTGATGTCGTTTTAGTACAATGGTTAAAGTGCACCTTCTACGTTACTTCTGATTCACGTTTCAAAAAAAAAAGCAAATGCAGGAGGGTGTATCAATATAAAGAAATGGAACTATATAATAAATTACTTTGTTTACGCAGCTGATGTCCGAAACGTCCTGTTTCGCTGATCTTTTAATACTTCTAACATTATTTACAGTATACAGGTTGCAAGCTGATATATTTCAAAATGACCTGGAGGAATGGGAATTGCATGTGAAGGGTACAGTACTGCAGAAACTCACCAGAGAGGTCCAGTCGGGCTGGACACTCCACTTCCTGCCACTCTCCCATTGGTGGCATCTCGCCTTGACCAATGAGCACAAACTGGCGTGCGGACATCACCGCTTTCCTGAGAAGGATCTGTCCTGCACCCTCGTAGTGTCTGGCAGCTCTTACCAGCAGATCTGGTCTATAGGGGATGAAGATGTACACCATTAACTCAAATCCCCATAAACGACTACCTGCTCACATTCTGCACTCTAAACTCTCACCTGTTGAGCCAGCGGGCTCTCTGATTGGCCAGTTCCAGGACACCAGCCTCCAGTTTGCCCTGCTCCAGCAGGCTGAAAGCAGAAGCCCAGGACGGATTAGCAGCCGGGCCACTCCTCAAACCCCCTTTCCCCTCGCCGGCCATGCAACCAAGAACATCAGCGATGCATGCCAAAGTACGCGCAGCTACACCCAGATCGGCAAGACTCCCTGAAGCCACTGAAACAGAATGAACAGAAAAAACAGACAAATAAACAGAAAGGCAAAGAGAGAGAGAGAGAGAGAGAGAGAGAGAGAGAGAGAGAGAGAGAGAGAGAGGTATGTACAAATGTATATGACAACACACTACACAGCAATTTAAGGATTTGTTTGTGTGTCATGTATATCCATCTTGTGATACTTGCCCTATTCTGTGTATTTCACTTGACATTTATGTTTACAAGTTAGCACCAAGCTAACGGTAGTGAACCTTATCATAACCTTCCCAGAACCGCTGGAGCATGAAAACACTAACTAACCGAAATGTTACAATTAGGCTAATCCAAAACTAATATATCAACTGAATATATACACATCCAATTCTAACATATACACTGAATCGCAACATAAGACACCATACGAAAACACACACACACACAAAGTGAACTAAAAGCTTTAAACATGACTGGTCTGGACATCCAAGTGCTGCATATCATCATTATACACATTAACAAATCACAGTTGTCTGTAAGCTTGTGTACACAGAATAAGCCAGTTACAGTAGTGCTCTCCTCCAAGCATGTTCAGCTGTTCTATGACGCTGTGTGATCGGCTGAACCAATGAAATTTTTTGTGTAATCAGTATTTTAATGCTTATATCATCATTCAGCGTGAGGATTAATAGCAGAGCAGTGACTGTCTATCTTTTCCTCACCGGAGTCGAGTGTGCTCAGTAGTTCTATGTGTTTGCCTCCCAGCACTGCTGCTCTCATGCAGGGCAGAAGGTTGTGGGCTGCATGGCTCTTCAATGCGTCCGCTGCTCTTCTCCGCCCTGCACTAAACAGCAGCTCCTCTCTCCACTGCAGTTCACGCTGCTGGTCAGTGAGAGACAGCACCTCCCTAAGAGAGAGTCTCCATGCTGATCTCCAGCTCTCTATACTCCCAGAGCCTCCCAGTAGGAAGCGCACGCCATCCAGCCCTACTGTACCTCCCTTTGGCATAAATGCCAAAAACAAACGAGCATCCAGCAGCGTCTGACGCGCTCCACTCGCTGCTCCCCACAGATCCTCTCGCCTGAGACAAAAACACACACAGACATATTTTAGGTGCAATCAGTTTGAGTTGATATGGAATCTCAGGGCTGTTTTCTGTCTCTTACTGTATGCCAGTGCTGCTAAAGAAGCGACTCCATGTTTGATTGAGGAATGAAGCGGCAGCATTGTCACTCTGGGCCTGTAGAAGGATGAATATTAGAACACTACTTAAAACACACAATGCAAATTTTGACGATGTGTATCTTTGAAATATGCAATTCACATTGTGGGAATCAACATTCTATTAATTATGCTTCTAATGCAGTTGCACTGTTTAAAAACCAGAGGTCCAAATCTGCGCAACCCATAGAGTTAAAATATAGAGAGCACACTGACAGATAGCTCCGGATCACAATGCCCGACACACATTATATGTTATATGGTTACATGACCATTTTATAATAGTTTATAACAGTATAACTCTTCAGTAGCTTTCAAACAACTTCAGTCCCATAGCCCTGTGATCTACAGTGCCTGAGAAAGAGGTTACGGAAACCGGGCATTTTAGCCGACTTTGGAGCTTTATTTTCCGTTAAAAAGCTACTGAGCTCATTATGTTTCATTCAATCATTTTCCATGAGTCCGAGAATGTGTTTAATACATTTTCTTGGAAGAATTAATTTATTAAATTTTAAGATATGGTGAAACTGTTGCACAGCTTGTTTACAATATTAAATCTCTGTTCGTAACAATTTTGCACAAAAAAATGCACATTGTTCTGCACCATTTATATTTAAGAAATAAAAAGCAGTCTTTTCAGTCATAATTTTTCTTCATTCAAATTTTAATCAAAATGTTCTGAGAATTGAACTGAATCAAATCATGAAGCCAGTCTAGTGAACTGTATCTAATCGTGACCAGAGTGTATCATTACCTTTCTACTATTTAATGTATATGGGGGACTTAAAAGGGAAGTTAATAATGCCTTAGTGAGCTGGTTTGAAATCCAGGTCCATTACATGTTATGGTTCAAATGCATCAAAGGAAGCAGCCTCGCTCTAGTTTTGCACAGAAAGACAACCAAAAGTTATCTACCTCCAAATTGTCATACGCCCCAAACACTGTAAACACTGTTAACTTCAGCTCTCCCACATTCACCCTGTGCCCCTGCACAATGATGTCGCTGGTCAGAGGCAGGTGCTGTAGTTGATCTGAAACGGTCTGATCCAGGCCAGAGAATAGGCACCCAGAATTCACTTGAATTGGGCCCTGGAAAATAAAATACAAAAATCACAAACTAATTACCTGCAACTGACCCTTAAATTATTACTCTTTAATATCACACCTTAAGCAGAATGAATTTTTAGCTTTTAAATAATATAAACTGTAAGAATATACAAGGTGCGCAATTTAAACTATAGGTTCCTTAACACGAACTGATGTTCAAGTCTTGAACATGCTCAGTGAATAGTAAACAGAATTCCCTTCGTATTGTCTACTTGATGAGACTTTATTTTACTTAACATGCAGCTTTTATGCTGTAAAGGTGTTTTATCTGCTTTGTAAGCTTAGACGTGCTGTATGTAATTCCGCTGATTTTATTAATACATTTTATTAACGTAAATAAAACCATTGTGAAAGATATATTTCATGAGCAAATGACCAAGATCTTACTCAACTGCTGACAGTTAACCTGTATTATCCATCATTCATTTTTATATGTTTAGGCTAGCCATAAAATATGGCAATATGTTTTTCTGATCCGAAGCATTGGAACGTGTTTAGATTTGATTAGTAAATTTTTTTCCCGAGTTCTGAGTACAATGTATTGCAGCATCAGTACTACTTTTTGGTGAGGGGATTGCTGGTGGTGAAATTTTGTACAGACCCACTGTGTTATATTTCCTAAGTAGAGCCACTGAAGGTCATAAGATTTCATCAGATAGCTAGTAAAAGGTGTGAAAGGTTTTAAGCCTTCCTGACCTGTAAGTGGCAGTGTTGCACAACAGCCCCTGCTGCAACATGCACCTCTCCTTCCAGGACACTGTTAATTATCCTACTGTCCTCGCTCACACACTGCAGCTCCTGCAAAGAGGGAGAGACGTAATAACAATTCAACAGTAGTCCGGACAGGCAAACATGCCGTGATTCAGAATGAAAGCTTAGGGTTTAGCTGACCCTTCACTACGACTCACCTGTATGTGGGAAAGAATGTGTTTCTCTGATCCTGCCTCTGTCAGACGTACGATATGTTCCCTGCCTGATATCGTCAGGTAATCATAGTGTCCATCTGACGCGTGCACTGCAAATACAGCGTGAATATATTCATCAAAGCCAAAAGAAAACGACAGAAAGAGAAAGAGAGTGGAGGTAAGTGAAGTACCCAGAAAAAGGGGAACGCCTCTCAAAGTCCTCCACAGCACAGAGCGAGCGCTCTTCACTGCCTCCCCCTGTGGACCCGTAGGTGAACTGCAACCTGCTCTCACTCCATTCACAAACTCAGCTTCGGTCAGGTCTGAGCAAAGGCACATCAGGATATCCAGAAAGAGAGAGATCTGCAGGGATGATAAAAGATAAAAGCCGATAAAAGAGAGAATGTACGGAGGGAATTAAAGAGAGAGGGACAAAACCAAAGAACGCTTTAGAGCTGTAGATATAACTTCCAGAAGTGTAAAAATGACAAATTAACACTGAAGCCTCCTAAGTCAAGGTTCCCAGTTCAAGGAGAACAGGTACAAACAACCATACCATATAACAGCGATGTGAACGATATAATAATAAATCATATCAGCACATCCCTGTGTGTATACCTGTAGAGGTAGTGCTCCTGAGTCCATGCCCAGGTAAGTGCAGCCGTCCAGCGGTGGAGTGACATGAGTTTGTAAAAGTCTCTCAGATACAGAGCTGGAGAAGAACACAGGCCCTGACACCTGCAACCCAAACCACCAGTTACCATAAAACCACTAAAAAAAACACACTTATATCATACAACATTTCACTTGAATACTGTTTCAGTAATGTGATGACCAGATGGAATTTCATCAGTGATAGGATTACTGCATTAAGAAGGTTGTCTATACAGTATATACAGTATTTATATACGTATGTATATATATAAATAAACTGGCTGTACCAGAGGAACTTTCCCATCAGGCAGTACAGCAGAGCGGATCCTCTCCTCTGAACCCCGGTAGATAATATCACGCACTCCACCCTGTTGATACAGAGCTAGTTTATAGGGTACAGATCTCAACTTATTGAATTTTGGTGGCATCCGAACCTAAGAATTGCGTTTAGGGCTGGGCGCTATGACGATATAATATCCATACCATGATAAATTATGCCACAATACACTTTTATGAGATATTCTGGGTATCATGTTATCTTGTTATGACATTAAAATTTTTCTTTTTTTTTTTTTTTAATAATTACAAACTGAATCAAACTTGGAAGCGGCCGACGATAAATATTCACAATTTCTTTCACATATTTCCTCATTTTCAGTTTCGATTTATTCTTTGCCGACATTAAGTAGAAAGAATCAAATTCAGATTTGAACTTTTCTAGAAATATCTTCAAGTATCAGCGTACTTCTATTATGATGCTTATTGGGCATCAAAGAAGATTCTTCGTAAAAGTATCGTGATGATATTTTGGACACATTTTTGTCATCTCTCCACCCTAATTGTGTTACTTTCATTGTTTACTGCTTCACCCAGAACTCACCTGTGCGTCTGGGAGGTAGACTCCATGGTTCACTGCAAAAGACATGTCACCAGGTAAGGACACAGCCCGCACACCAGTGAAGTCCTCCCACAGCACTGCTACAGGGACAGATATACAACATTTAAATGCAAGAGTACGTTTTAAGTGATTTTAGGTGATGATAAAATTTTGTCCCATTAAAAAAAAAAACACACATTTGATTTTTTTAAAATCTGAGAAAATAATGATTCAAATTTTGCAGTGTCATGAGCAAAGCTCAGGGTCTGTGGATGGTGGAGACAGGTGGGGACAGGGAGGGCAGCTCAGCGAGGCAGAAACTATAACCCACTTCATTACACCAGGCACGTCACGTATGCGAGAAATAAAGCCTTGATTTCCACGCTTTCTTGTACTACAGTAGTAAATATAATGGGCATGTATCAGTTCTGACCATCAGATTATTATAAACATGAAATACTTTTGTTACTTTTGTAATTTGTTACTATTACTTACTTACTTATTTGTTATTACTTAAAGCTTTTCTCTCAGGTAAAGACACAGATCTGGAAGGTTCATTTGGTAAAACTGGGAGGTTTGGAAGCTGTCACCCTCCAGCTCTCAATCATTCACTCAGGTTTGCTGACGGTGGAGTGGCTGGCTGCTTCATGTCCCAGGGTGCCCTCATGCCTGTTTTACCTTCTGCCTCTCCATTTTCAATTCAGTTCAATTTTATTTGTATAACAGCAATATAGAAATTCAGTACATACATTTTAAATGTATAAATTTATCCCTAATGAGGAAGCCAGAGACAATGGTGGTGAGGAAAAACTCCCTGAGATGATATGAGGAAGAAACCTTGAGAGGAACCAGGCTCAAAAGGGAACCCGTCCTCATCTGGGTGACACCAGATAGTGTAACTATAAATAAATCCCTTCTATAACTGTGTACTATATGGACAAATAGTGCAGTTGTGTAACCAGGAATATTCATTATAGTTTTCATGTGAAGTCTATTGTGTTGAAGTTATCAACTGCTCACTGATGGAGACTTGAGTGCAAAACTGTTCGTGGGAATCAAAGCTATCACAGCAACTGTAGTCCAAAGCCATCGTAGCAAAACTGTTCATATCACTTGCAGTTCATAACCATCTTCATGGTTTCTAAATGGTACCATCCTCAGTAAGCTCATGTATCTTTAGGCTGTCCGTGTTGGAGGCCTTCCTCAGCGGCAGCGAGTGATTTCCAAGTGATGAGAACTCCATCCGGAAGTAGGGCATCAGGATGGAACAACAATAGGACAAGAGCTTGCATATATATACACTGCCCTCCAAAAGTTTGGAAACGCTTGAACAAAATAGGGTTTTTGGGCAATATCAGCATAAATCCTCTTTAGTTAGTGACCATTTTGCATTGATAATAAGGGACAACACTAGGCATCCGAGCAGTCAGTTTATTCAAACATTGACTTGATATATTACTCCAAGCCTCCTGGAGGATTGCCCAAAGA
>CM040983.1:23524482-23537235 GCA_022985145.1 Pangasius djambal | reverse complement strand
TGAGAAAAGGAGCAGGAATGAAACAGATGCACTCCTGAGAGCTCCTGTGCCTCCATTCGCTGGTTTCCTTTTGCTGCAGTGAACTGTTTGTTTGGGGAAAAGCTAGAAACAGGGAAATTCACTTCTATAGTCTTCTTGTACACAAAGGTCAAATCATCATAATGATTCAAATGTTTGATGTAAAATTCAATCTAACACATGTCTGGGTGTACAACATTTTCCAACAATATCATCTGGGATGTTTTTTTCTTTTCTTAAAAGATTAGTGCTTATTTGGTTCTCTGCCGCACCTGATGCAGCCCATCAAGAGCCACAAGACTTAAACATTTAAAGAAATCAAAGGGAAAAGCTCTCGCATACTGACTTCCTTTATCTATTTGTTTCATTCCTGCTCATTTCCTGACCAATGATTTGGTGTTAAGACCAATAAAAGATTAATTTGGGCTAAGACCATATATATATATATAAATATATATATATATATATATAGGAAGATAAATACCATCCCCACAATAAAATGATAATCATCAGGTAGTAATGGTTCCAGACTTCCAGAAGACTAAACTTGGAGTTTATTTTTACACCTATACATTAGGGAAGGTACAAAACAAAACATGTAAGATTAGATTATAGATCTTTAGACAGAAGTTAGATGAATTGGGCAAAGGACCTGCATGTGTAGATGCATGGTGATAAATGACCACTAGGTGGAGCTCTTGTTACACGTTTCCTAGCAAGAAACATCAATCCTACTGCCATGGAAACACAGAGGCCACCTACAGTCTGACACACTAGCCTAACGCACAGCCACTCCTTTCCACTCACAGAGCTTACTGGTCTGGTGCATGATTAACTCACCCCTCCTCTACCTTCTCACTAGGATGGAAGGAGCTGAGCCAAGTTCATCTCATAGAATTGGGCCTGATAATGGGAACTAATCTGGTACATGGATAAGCAGTTAGATAAGCAGTTAGCATGACCATTACCTGATGGGCAATATGATGATAAGATATCAATATTGCTGTAGATTACATCATTACAGTTTTCTTGATGAGTGTATCGTCAGTACCTTTATAACACTGGCCACCTCAGCCAATACACAAATTAATAGTTGAATATTAATATTTTTGGATCAATTTTTGAAAAGATTCCCCAGTTAAACAATTTATGTTCTGTGCTGTTAAATTAAAAAATATATATATTATGTTATTTATATACATTTATATAAACATGTGGCACTAATGATTTGCTGGCAAGAATAAATATGATATTACATAAAAATGTCTACGATTACAGTAATTTTTGTCACATCACCCACTCGCACTGGTGCACTAGATTACTGATGATGATGTACAAGTAAGTGTAAATTCGACCAAAATCTTTTTTCATGAGATCTGAAGGTAAAACCGTTTGACCAAGCCTCACCTCAGTCGAGGAAATTAGGTAATTACATAGTCAAAAATAAAGCTCTTTGTTAATACAAAAAAAAAATTCATTCATTCATCTTCAGGAACCTGATCCTTTTCCTGGTCAGGGTCGCTGTGGATCCGGAGACAATCCCAGGATCACCGGTCGTGTGGTAGGAATACTTCATGAGGCACCACACACACACACACACACACACACACACACACACACACATCCACAACTACGAGCAATTCAGCATAACCAGTCCATTAAACGGCATGTTCTGGGATGATGGAGGGAAACCAGAGACCCAAAAATCTATGTGGACGCTGTCAGAACGTAGGAAACAGCACACTGATAGCAACCTGAGCTCAGGTCTCGAACAGTGGATGCCCCCATTTAACAAAACTTTTGTTAAAAGTGGTTTTATATATAATTGAATTGAGTCACTGCAAAAAAAAAAAAAAAAGAATTAAAGGGGAAATAGGTTGTGCAAACACTTTTGCTTTGCATTTTTGTATTAAGATACTTTTACCCTTTTGTGTTTCTCATTTTATTGCTTTTGACTCCATTTTGATGCAGGATCAGGGAAGAGTGACCAGAGGAGGTCTGGTGTGTCTGCTGCACGTCATCAACCTGGACCAGTGGTTCACGATATTTCTATCATTACGTCGATTCTTGATTTAGTTTTATGTCATTTGATAAAAATCCACTACACTGACCACTATCGAACGTTACTACTGACTGCTGCGATGAGCAACAGGCTAACGTTAGCACTGTTCCTAACTAAGCTGAGTACAGTGTAATGTTCCAGGCCATTTCGTTCCTCATAAACTGGAACATGACACATTAATACACAGGAATTAAGGTATTTTATGAGCACTGTGTTCTGCTGTAAGTGTGGAGGTGGTTCACCAAATGCGTTTGATTGGCGTTAGCTAACCAAAGCATTAATAATTAACCGATAATTATTATGGAATTCATATTCGGCTTATGAACCAAGGACCAAGGTGCAGATGTTCCTTCCTTCCTTCCTTCCATCCATCCATTTTCCGTACCGCTTATCCTACACTGGATCGCAGGGAGCCTGGAGACTATCCCAGGGGACTCGGGGTACAAGGCAGGGGTTGCCCTGGACGGGGTGCCAAACCATCGCAGGGCACAAACACACACACACTCTATGGAGAATGTGGAACAGCAAATCAGCCTACGACGCATGTCTTTGGACTGGGGGAGGAAACCGGAGCACCCGGAGGAAACCCCTGTAGCACGGGGAGAACATGCAAACTCGAACCCCCAACCCTGGAGATGTGAGGCAGCAGTGCTAACCACTAAGCCCCTGCGAGAAGCTGACATTGCCAAATGTGTGTTCTCTGTCTGTGGCAGTGTAAGTTAGATACCAGGCAATACTGTATATAATCAGACATTACTGTTTCTTAGTGTGATGGGGGGCATTGAGAGGAAAACAACACCAAAACATGCTGTTCAACAATTCAACAGTTTCAAAAGGGACAACCCCCTACCCCCACAAACACACACACACACACACACTCCACCGCCGCCAACAACAACGAATCACGAGTCACTCACGCCATTTTGGCGCCATTCCAAGAGCCCCAGCGACCAATCAGAACAGAGCGGAGGCGGGCCGCTCGCTAGCCAATCAGATCGCTCGCCTGTGTGGCTACACGTTCCTGTCAGGCAACGAGCTCTTTAAATTCAAATGTAGCAGCGCTGCATAGTAACGCTGCATAGTAACGCAGCAGCTCGGGTTAAAGTGCGAGTTTCCTCAGAGTCACTGTCGCCCTACGGCTCGGAGACGATTCATAAAGAGAAGAAAGACTGCGATGACTAGCGTTCAGCTTTCGGCCAGCGGCTTGGGCGCTGCGCGAGAGCGCGTCCCTCAGCACGCGCGCAGGAGAAGCGCGTGCCGCAGTCTCTTCGGTGCGGTCGATCACGACGAGCTGAACCGCGACATGGAGGCCAGGCTGCGCGAGCTCTCCGAGCGGGACCAGAAGCGGTGGAACTTCGACTTCGCGGCCGGGACGCCGCTGCTCGGCGAGTACGAGTGGGAGGCAGCCGCGGCGGAGGCGACGCCGGCGTTTTACCAGGAGACGGTACAGGCAGGGAAGAAGAGGGCGGCGGCGGCGGCTGTTGGTACTGTTACACCACGTACAGAGACTCCGCACCGGGAGAGCGCGAGCGCAGGACAGCCGAGCTGCACGAGAGCGAAGGCGAGGAGGAGGAGGAAAACAGGCGCACGCGCCGCTACAGCTCCAGCTCGCATTCCAGGTGGGAGAGCAGCGGGAAATAAACAACCCCGAGCTTGTCACGTGATCATATCTAAAGTATCTTTTACAAAAACCGTATCGTTCTGCTTTTATTTTCAGATTTTTACGTCAAACGAAGGAAGCAAGGAGAGAGAAAACTGCGCGAGAGCGAGTCTCAAATCCCCTTCAGCTCCCTCTCCTCCGAGCAAACGCCGCGGAAACGACTTCGGTGAAGGTACACGGGAGACTTTACCCCGCTGTTTGGTGGCTGTTGTCATGGCGGCGGATTAGGGTTAGGTGTGGTGCTGCTGGAGGAGGAGAAGAAGAGGGAGGGGGAAGGGGGGTCAGGTTGCGGGAGGGGGAGGGGGAGGGGGCGCGGGCGCGGGCGCTGTGGCGGGAAAAAAAAACACCACACCGCCCTGAATGGCGACTGTGAAGCATTTTCAGCTTTTTATTTTACTTTCTTGTGACTCCCTTAACTCGCTCTACACACACAATGAAACCATGCAGATCGAGTCCTGCAATGGATTCCGCAACCCTCTCACTGACCACATGCTGTCTGCCATTTTGTTTTTCAGGGTTTTTACAGCTGAAGAACGAAACTCCTCAGGTGATGAGAATCACAAGTGAAGGAGCGTCGCCCTCACGGAAACAACATGATGATGATGATGATGATGATGATGATGGGCAAAGCACACTGCCTCAGCTCTTGGTCCATATCTTCATGCTGTACTCTGTGGAGGATGAGGAGAACTGCTGAGGAAAGAGCTTGATGATGAGCCAGACATATCACATCACTTCTCAGGCCTTGTCGTGAGAACCTGCTGAAGAATGCACACCAAAACAAAGACATGTCGCATCTCAAGTGTACATTATACCGTTTACTTAGCAGCCCGGGGATCTTTCCATGTCCTTGTGCTGTTTTCTTCTAATGCTGACCTGTGTGTAATCCAGCTGTTCACTGATGGAGACCCTCGGCAGTTCGACATGTTCCTTAAAGATTGACTAGATGTCTGTTTTGGAAGTCGTCCCGACTATATCGTAATTCGCTCCTTAACTTTACGCTGGCGTTGTAGCTCGCAGCTGATGTATGAATTACGAACATGAGCAACAAGACCACCCAACTCTGTTTACATGCATTTTACTTCTATTAAACAGCTGTGATTTGTTTGCCAGATGTTGATCATGTTTAAGTGCACATTTCACTGAGCAGATGTTGAAACTTCAGACCAAGGCTCATCTCAGTCATGGAAACTGGACAATCGTGTTAAAACAAATGAAGCTTTAAAGATTGAGACAACAGGCCTTTGAGCTAACTCTTATTCTGGTGTAAATATACACACAAATATCGTAAAAAAGACAATAACGTTTATTTATGTTTTCAATGTAGCGTCCTCCCTAAAACATGGGATCTGTCATGTTTCTGAGCCATTTTGTCACTTCACTGTTTTAAAATGTTTCACTATATTTTGTAATATAAAGTGTATATATCTGTCCAACACTTCCTGAATTAGTTTTTCTTTCTGTAATTAACAGTTAAAGCCCTGTGGATGCAAGATAGCATCTAAGATGAGAACAGGATTCATCATGTTTTATGCAAATTTATATATATAAAACACTAATGTTAATGTTTCTAGAGAGTGAATGCACCATGTAATCATTTTCCTGTGCGTGAACAGATGCAACAAGGCATTAGTGTAGGTGTGGAGGCATCATGTTGGTTGGGTTTCATCAAGTAGATGCAAAATTAGCTATATAAATCAATGTGAGCATTTTTAATGTTTGTTTATATGGAACTATAGATTTCTAACATCAGTTAACAATGATTTTGACAATGGATTAGTAACCAATCTGTATTTGCAGTCATGCATGCTTTCTAGATAGACAGGTCACTTTATTAGTACACCTGCTCATTCATGCAGTTATTAATCAAACTGCACAGAATTATACAGATACACAGCAAGAGCTTCAGCTGCTGATCTTCTGGGGTTTTTTTTACGCACATCATTCTCCAGAGTTTAAACACAATTGGTGAGTTTAAACACAGATGGTACCACTTTGTTGATGAGAGAGGTCAGAGAAGAATGTTCAGCAAAGCTCCAGTAGCTCAAATAACCACTCTTAACTGTATTGAGCATCTCAGAATGGAAACCTTGTGGCAGATGTGCTACAATGGTAGAAGACCACAGCAGGTTCCAGTCCTGTCAGTCAGGAACAGGAGTCTGAGGCTGTGGTGAGCACAGACTCACTGAAACCTGAAGAGTTGAATGTTTAAAAAAAAAAAATCACCTGATCTGGTGAAACATGCAGCCGGTCAGGTCGGGATTTGGCGTAAACATGAACCCAACCTTCCTTGTGTCAGCAGTCCAGGCTGGTGGAGGTGGTGTAATGGTGTGGGGAATGTTTTCTTGGCCCTTTAATACCAATCAGACATCATTTGAATGCCACGACCTAACTGAGTGTTGTTGCTGACCACATGCATCCCTTTACAGCCACAATAAAGGCTGTAATAACAATGACTATTTCCAGTATGACAATGCACCATATCTCAAAGCTCTGTTATTTACAACTGAGGAAAACAACTGCAAATTACCTGCCTGCATTGTACAAAACATTCTCTTTATCTTTTGATTAACAGTTCTATTTGTATTCATATGTTACCACAGAGTGTTGCTATGGATACATGTACTGTAGCTAGATAATGTTATGAAACTTGTCATAACCTAGCTAGCGATGCCTATTTGTCTTAAGCTGCGAAATCCTGTCATCATTGTTAATCATGCTAAAATGTTAGGCAGTTATCACAGTATGACAATTTAATATCGACCCAATCTTCTCTGCTCCAGAATGTAACCTGTATTCTGCAGACCCCAGTACCAAAGTATCAAAGAAATACTATTATACAGTACAACAGTGAGATACTTACATTGTTAGATGAAACTGAATAACATTGTAAGTTTACACTCCTGGGCAAAAAAAAAAAATGGGCCAAGCCCAAAATGGCAAAATATTAAGCTTTTTAATGGTCTTAACAACAAATCACTGGACAGGAAATGAGCAAGAATTAAACAAATAGATAAAGGAACTTAGTATAGGATAGCTTTTCCCTAGATTGAATTTTACATCAAACATTTTAATTATCTTTTTTTTTTTTTTACTTTTGCATACAAGAAGACTATATAAGTGAATCTCCCTGTTTCTAGCTTTTCCCCAAATAGTTCACTGCAGCAAAAGTGCATGAGTGTGCATCTGTTTCATTCTAAGACCATTAAAAGCTTCATATTTATCTCTTTTTTTTTGCCCAGGAGTGTATGCAATCATACCTGATATATACCATCCATATTAGACATATAAGCAATAAACTTACACTATATGGCTAAAAGTGTGTAGACACCTGACCATCACACCAAAATGTGTTTTTTTTCCCAAACTGTTGCCACAAAGTTGGAAGCACACAATTGTATAGAATGTCTTTGTATGCTGTAGGATTACAGTTTCCCTTCACTGGAACTAAGAGGCCCAAACCTGTTCCAGCATGACAATGCCCCTGTGCACAAAGCGAGCTCCATGAAGACATGGTGTGTGAAGGTTGGAGTGGAAGAACTCGAGTGTCCTGCAAAGAGCCTTGACCTCAAGCCTACTTTGGGTTGAACTGGAAGACCTCCTCACCTAACATCAGTGCCTGACCTCAGTAACGCTCTTGTAAAGTGTGCATCCCATGGATCAGGTAGAGCAGATATAACACACCTATTCTTATGGCGAGGAAAGCTCTGCTGCAGACAAAGCCGAGTGGACAAAACCCATTCCCTCAAGGCAGCATCACTTACACCTGTTCATGACATCATCACAATGGGATGCACAGCAATGGAAAACTGATGCTACTCCCTCTTCATCCGAACAAAAGGGCAAGGAAGAGTCCCGTATTTAATTTGGCTGCACTAAATGTTAAAAAAGTGCCCTGTCAGTTGGCTCAAGCGAAACTGCATTGCTTTAGCAATACCTAAAATATGTGATGTGCTTTTCTATTTCATTTGCACGAAAGAGATGGCACCATGTGTGGGTGAGGGTAAACAGCAGCTGGGTGAACACACCAGGGCCAGAGTGATTGAATAATCTTCTCAGGGTTTCTCAAGGATCTTTAGCTAGTTGACGCAGATGCTGTGAGTTGATTAGTCAAATGAAGTAGATGAGCTGTTTTGTAACATTGCTATAATGGGCTTTCAAGGTCACCCAGCTTAACACTTACAGTACATAGTTGGTTCTAGTTCTCAAATTTAAACCATGGTGACCCTGACCAGAGAAAAGCAGTCACTCCCATATTATGCTGCATTCAACTGTGACTACAAGTCATAACTCCTGACCGCCGACCAGAAAAAAACAAAGAAAATGGCCCTTCAACTCGGAATTCCCATTCAGGGACATGGGTTGGTCTCCTCAACTCTGAGTTCCTACAAATTCAGGATGTGCTGTATACAAGCACTTGCTTTAGATCAATCAACATACAGACATATTCGCTCATTAAATCTGTAACACTGACTTTACAGCTCACTGTATTGTGGTGGAGATCATCACTCATCACAGTTATCTGGCTAGCGTGTTGCTAACAAAAGACAAACATGGAGGCGTCCATGGTTATTCCCCATATCGTACGTCGAATGCATGGAGGTCATGAAATGACATCATTCTGAGGTACGTTGAATTAACGAATATGGCCTTCGTTTGTTCCACAAGCTTCATATCTGACCGCCCACTCCCAATTACACGAAAGTATAAACCACCGCTCCTGTGGGATCTCAATGCCAATGCATACCACTATGAGTCACTATGAGTCATGTAGTTGGGCATGTACATACGGTATATGTTATGCATGTGTTATGGTTGGTTGCCTTGCTGGTGGATCAAACAGGCAGGTATTTCTGGATATTTTGAGTTTTCAGAGATTAAATACAAAAAAAAAAACATCTACGGACTGATGTGAAGGTGTGAAGGTGTGAAGGTGAGTAGTTTCAGGATCAGTGTTGTACGCAGCTCTAGTTTGAAAATGCAGTCGCAGCTGAAAAGTTGCGTTCTTTGGACTACTTTTAAAAAACAGCAGATGAATGAGTGACTGTATGTTGTATTGAAGAAGGCAGAGTGGCAGCTAGCTGCTCATGTTGCTTGCTGTTCAAGCATTTCGACTGTATGAAACTGTTAATTTGGGATGTGTAGTGGAATTTCCAAGCAAGGGGATCAGTTTGCTCAGAACCAAATGGACAGCACTCATTAATTCATGTGCATGAATATCTTCTAGATGATATAGGGAGTGGATTATATGTTCTTATTGTACTGTAGATGAGATCACTGATGTTGCACATAACTACAATGAGCTAAGAGCAGAGGGAAAGGAAAGAGGATATGGAAAGGTATAGATATCAACAACAACAGCAACAATAATAATAATAATAATAATAATAATAATAATAATAATAGTATAAATTACAAACAAAGGAATAGCAAAAGAAGAATTGAAAAAAGACAGCAGAGTGGAATATCAGTGCTTTTTTCAATTTATAGCCTGTTTCTTTGTCTGTGATTGGACACCTCAGATTCTGGGCTGATTTCAGCTTCTGTGGGTCGGGTTTTAAGTAGACTTTGGGCTGGAGATTTTTTTTTTAGATACTGGGCTCTGATCAGGTTTGAGAGATGGTCAAGCAAACATAACCAAACTCCAGCTCACAAATTGGGTTGAAATATAATGGTACAGCCCCACATTGAACAGCAACTGAAAAAAAAAAAAAATAATATCTGCATGTTCACTGCAAATAAAATCTTACCAAGTGAAAATATCTTGAATATAGTCAAATTTCAAATTTCAGATTCTTAAAACCTATTTCTAGACATTTTTATACTAAGCATTTATTTCTAGAAAGAAGCAAAATTATCTGCCAATAGAACAAGAACATGTAAAGTTCGAAATGAGTAGAAATGTCTAGAAACAGGCTTAATAATCTTATATTTGGTTAATTTTAATCTTATCATAGGAAATACCAGATAAATCGGACTGTATTCAAGATATTTTCAGTTGCTAAGATGTCATTTTTGGATTGCTGCTACTGGTAAACTGGCCACCCCACACATGAAACCATCACAATCCCTGCAAATATAAAGCTGTATTTATTTGACTTTGACTCACATAAATAGCACACATGGAACCTAGCATTAGTGTATAACGAGACTCACTTCACACCGCTTTAGCTGGGAGACCAAAAACAGGGTGTGAGTCAAACCCCAGCACAAACCATTTCACTCTCTCTGTTGCCATGTCATTACCAAACCCTGCCCTAGACACACACATAATCCGCTCGTAGAATAACATCATCACCGCCCTTATGGTCTGCTGTGAAAGCACTGGACCATGGCTTCATACTCATTCAGCATGAATGTGTGTAACTACTAACCAACAGGAAAAAAACTATATAGTAAAGTGTACGTTTTTACACATAGTAACTAACTTCATCCTTTATATGAATTCTGCAACACAAGTTTCTCATGTACATTTACATTCATTACATTTACATTTGCAGCATTTAGCAGACGATCTTATCCAGAATGTAGACAGTAGCGTATTGTAGTCTCTATCAAAAACACGTACATCATGCTCGTTCACTAGGTCCGGGGCTAAAACCACACTGGGGTTTAGTACAACATGAAAAGAAAACACACTAGACATGGATTTTAGGCATTAGATTAAGTGCTTGGTGACGATGTAGGTCTTTAGTCTTCGTTTGAAGACAGCCAGTGACTCAGCTGTGCCTTAGGGTAGGGGGATGCTGGTCCGTTTTGTAGGCAATAATCAGTGTTTTAAATATGAAGCAGGCAGCTATAGAAGCTAGTAGAAGGAATGCAGCAATGGGGTGGCATAGGAGCTTTTGGGGAGATCTTGAAAAAAAAAATCTTGCAGCTACATTCTGGATCAATTACAAGAGTCGGATTAATGCACAGAGACAGACCTGCCAGGAGCGAGTTGTAGCAGTCTTGAGATGAACAAGCACCTGAGCAGTCTCCATGAACAGAAATGGCCAGATCCTCCTGAGAAACCTGCATGACAGAGTCAGGATAGCAGTATGAGGCAAGGGTTTCCAGAACTACCCCAGAACTACCCCAAGTTTCTCAATATGAATCAGTTGTGCAGCATGAATCCATGCGTGCTAATTAGGTTTCATTAACAATAAGCAGTTTCGGTCCTGAATCAATAACAGACCCATGACCTCAGACCTCTTCAATTTGGCAGATGGACTAATCCCAATTAATGAGAAGATACACTGACATCCTGACAAGAACATCACGCAAATAGAGAAGATTAGCATAAAAAAAAAAAATCAATACAAATGTGACTGTTATAATGCCATGGCCAATGCAAATAAAATGTGTCAGTCAGTCTGGAGTTGATTGGAGGACCTGATGGACCATCAGACGCCTAGAGAAGCAGAACCAGCTGTCCCTCTGATCTCTCAGCTGACAGAGTGGAACGTGTGTGAGTGTGTGTGTGGTGAGTGGAGGGGGTTTCTTGCAGCAGATGTAAGAGCTTCCTGAGTGTTGGTGTTCACAAACTGTCTCAGTCACCTCACAGCTGTGCTGCTGAGAGCACCAGCTGGCCAACCACAGACAGCGAGGCGGCCGGGGGAGGAGCAGGACAGGGTACCAGATCATCCACCGATGCATCCATCTCACCTCATTTCACCTCCATTTCTACTTCGCTACCACTCTACCACTCAGATTACAGACAAAAGTGAATTTTTCAGAAAAAATTTACAGGGAAAATATGAAGTGGCCACAAATAAACAGAAAGAAAGATGAACACGTATAGAGCAAAGCATTAAACAGACATTTTTAAAAAGCTACAAGGAACAGTATCACACATACACTGGTTTTCTTTTGTTCTTTAAATTCCAATGCATTCGTTCCTAAATTATTTTCATGTGTCTGAATTTTTGAAGTCACTTTTCATTTCAGCTCATTTCAAATTCACTTGTAATAGAAACACTTTCATGATGTTTTCAGTCAAAGGTCTGCGTCAGATAAGCTTTAAATCTGTTATTCACTTCCCTGCTTTTTCAAAGAGAAGGAATTTATGGTCATGTGCTGCCAAGTTAGTTGTATGGCCTGATTACACACACACACACACACACACACACACACACACAAACTCTCAGAAAATTTGGAAAGAAAGTAACTGCATTTAATTTTTGCTGCATTGTTCCAGTTTTCGAAAGCTGGTTAAAACTTTTTCTCATGTCTGTCTCGTCATGACACCCTTATTGTTGGAACTGTCCCATATTTTAAACGATTATTGCTCAACAAATGCCCTTAGCCTTCCATTATAAGCGAAGAAGGTTTATTCTTTCTTTCTTTTTTTTCTTCCGGTACAGGGTAACGCATCAAAGTTTCTGTCCGTAGTAATCACACATGCACTACAGATGCGCTGGATAGATGACTATTCAAGTTATCAGATTGTTTATTTAAGGCCCTAAGAAGAATATCTTCCTACCTAGTGTGTACACAGTGTATTATCATGAGACCTGTGCACCCTAGAATCTGGTGTCCTTGCAGATTGACGGAGTCACGTAGACCTGTCAAAGTTACACCCACAGCCAGCAAAGGCTAAAAATAAGGAGAGGATAAAGACTTCAGAGGTGAGCACCTGTCTACATCACACAAATTCTCTGTCTCTCTGCCACACACACACACACACACACACCATCTGTATATTTTCTTCCTCCACAAAACCTGTCTAATCCCTAATTAACTACAATAATAAAAAAGTAAAAAAAACAGGTCATCAAACAATTGTTTGGAGATATTCAAGGCAATTGGTGATTTCGTTTGGATTAATAAATAAATCAACATTCATCACCATGATACATTTTGTGGTAAAAAAAAAAAGCTGTTCTGTTAAATAATCTGCAAAGAAGCATCGCACTAACTAATGAAGCATGAAATCAGATAGAGATCTAAAGTCATTAAGAGCCTACAAAACACTAGATTTCACTACAACCCAGTCTCTCTCTCACTCTCTCTCTCTCTCTCTCTCTCTCTC
>CM040983.1:23496804-23517381 GCA_022985145.1 Pangasius djambal | reverse complement strand
AAAGGAAAGGAAAAAAAATGTCTGAACTGTCCCTCGCTCCCCAAACACACACCAGATACAATATGATACAAAAACAGCCTTAACAAAGCCAGCAATGACCCTCGTCACTTACACCCCGCAAAGATACTGTAAGTGGGGCAAAAAGATAATAAGTGGGGCAAAATTAAAATGATCCATCATATATAACAGGTGCGCGGTCCATTTTTAATTCTTGAAAACTTAGGGATAAATTCAATTTATATTTGAATGTATCTATTTCTGTTAAGCTGCTTTGTGACAACGTCCATCGTTAAAAGCGCTATACAAATAAAATTGAACTGAATTGAATTGAAAAGATACTCGAGGAAGGGGCCCCAGATCCTGTCAAATTTTCTGGAAGCACCAGTCTTAAGAAATCAAATCCTTTCAAGCTTGAGAGAGGCAACCATCTCAGCCAGCCATTTTTAAAAACTAGGTGGCGAGGTTGACTTCCATTCCATCAAGAGCACCCTCTCAGCCTCCTAACATCAGAGACAACTGTTGTGAGTGTGGCAGAGCTAATGTCACAGTGAGAACAGTTGAATTGGTAGGTTTATGGTACGTACTGAGAGTTAGAGTAGTTTTTACGATCCCACATGTACTGAAAACCCCAAAATGCAAACATGACTAACTTTTAGTTTTCATATCCACTAAAAGAGGATGTGTGTGTGTGTGTGTGTGTGTGTGTGTGGTGACAGATGTGAATGTAAATACCAGGTTTGCCTTGGAGTCCGTCTTTCTCCATGTGCGTATGTATTTGCTGTAGTGCGAGCCAGCCAGAATCCCGCAGAACACCTCCACCATTAGTGCCAGGCCATAACCCTTATAACCTCCTAACACACAGATCGTGATCACATGTAGCAATACACTGTATATTCAGCATTCAACAAAACACTTTGGGCCATTTATGTGACCCAGGAAAGAAGTGTAGAACATACTGCGTACAGTATAAGGAATAAAACACCAGGGGGCGTGCTGATTCAGGAAAATAGGAAGATCAACAGCGGCTGGTGTGAATCGACTGAATGCAAAGCGGACTCACTGTTTTCCATTTTCCAATAACAGCATGACCCAAAGTGTGTTATTCATCTTATACAACATCAATTTGCGAAAGGTTACATGAAGCTTTTCATTTGTTAATAAACAACACATTGTATTTGCTGTTATCACTTATGTTAAAAAGGTCTTTGCCTCACCAGCCTCTCTCTCTCTCTCTCTCTTGAAGTTAAAATACAGTAAAATGCAGCTTGCCTTGTTACAAACTTAAAACGTACTTACTGTTACATAGTGCTGAGAACTGAGACTCCTTCCATAAATGTTAAATTAACATCTCCTCACAGAAAGCTTCACCATATCAGTGAGCTGGCTTTACATTATTAGTGGCTGTGATGACAGGGATGACTACAGGCTGCTGCAGGCTCGTGATGACTAATTAGGCTTTACAGAGGCTCATGGAGCAGGAAGTGGTGGGGACAAGAGAAAAACAGAGACCTGTCGTCTCACTGCCACCCACAGGCAGCAGGCCTCCTCCAGACAGCACTGCGTTAGGGTCAGAGCTGGGAAGACCATCGGCATCACAACCCCAACCCTCTGGGATAGAGCGGCCATTACGTGCACTAAGCTCCACCTGAGAGAGACGGGAAGAGAGAGAGAGAGAGAGAGAGAGAGAGAGAAAACAGAGAGATAAACACAGGGAGAGAAACAGAGAGAAACACAGAGGGAGAGAGTTAGAGAAAACAGAGAGAGAAACAGAGAGAGAGAGAGAGACAGAAAGAGAGAGAAAAGAGAGAGAGAGAGAGAGAGAGAAAACAGAGAGAGAGAAATAGAGAGAGACCGAAAGAGAGAGAGAAAACAGAGAGAGAAACGCAGGGAGATAAACACAGGGAGAGAAACAGAGAGAAACACAGAGGGAGAGAGATAGAGAAAACAGAGAGAGAAACAGAGAGAAACAGAGGGAGAGAGGTAGAGAAAACAGAGAGAGAAACAGAGAAAGAGAGACAGAAAGAGAGAGAAAACAGAGAGAGAAACAGAGAGAGAGAAAACAGAGAGAGAAACAGAGAGAGAGAAAACAGAGAGAAACGGAGAGATAAACAGAAAGAGAGAAAACACCGAGAGAGAGGGAGAGAGAGAGAGAGAGAAAACAGAAAAACCGAGAGGAAAACAGAGAGAGAGAGAAACAGAGAGAGAGAGGGAGAGAGAGAAAACAGAAAAACAGAGAGAGAGAGAGAGAGAGAGAGAGAGAACAGAGAGAAACAGCCAGAATTAGTAAAATAAAAGAGAGAAAGTTCACTATTTTTCTTCTGAGGTTTGCCAGTTACTTGTGCGCACGAGCTTGTGCCCACCTTTCCGAGAGCGACAGCTGAGGTTGCCATGTCCAGCTCAAAGCTGTCTCCATCCTTAGCAGGAGCTGCTACACTAATAGGATTTGTCCCCAGTGTGCACTTTGCAGAGAACACACAAACACAAAGTTAAAACAAATGAAAAAATATATTAGTAAACGTTTGCTCATTATTGTCCTGTCCTGCTTTATCAGGTTTAATTAGTGTGTATTGTGTACTTACTTATACTATCCTTATTTTTCTAATGTGTTCCACTTGGAAATGGGAGCAGTTTGCGCTTGTCTTGTCTTATATTCGTGTATTATGTGCAGTTTGTGTAGTCCGAATATCGCCTAAAATGGCCTAAAATGCTGGATCAACACTGGATTGAATTAATGAATTGATTTAGGATCTACTTATGTAGCTCATATCATGAACCTACCTATGAAGTGATATTGTCTGAAATCACAGTTCTTGTATGTGATATTGTTTTATTTTTTTTTTCAACTAGGAACCCTTTAACTGTAAAATGAACATCATCCAAATATTTAAATATCTGATTCATTACTCAAATGTGCACAGCAATTTTCTGGTTATACAATGGAGGTTTTTAATTCCTGAATTTTCTACCAGCAACGTGATATTATTTATATGTAGGTCAGTTTAGCTAATAACTACGGAGAAGTCAGTAATAAATCAAGTAACCTAATAATAATAGAGAGCTGTGATTTCCACCACTGTTTTAAAGCATACTGCCGGCACATTGCATCAAGTGGTGACGCTTCGCACAACTTTGCTGTAACTTCATAACTTCGTTTCGTAAAACTTCGTAACAGCGTGCAGACAAGATTAGCTTGTTTAAGCTGAAAATGTCAGTATTGGATCTGAGCTCTGATATTGGTATTGTTTGGGGAAGATGGAATTGCCATTACAAAGCCCCTGTGTTGTGTTAACTTGTCATGTCAATGTCATCTCAAGGCTGTGCTGTAATAAAAGTGAGATACTGAGCATATAGAGATGTCTAAAGGCTGTAAGGTGATGAATACCAACCTCTTTACCTCGTGTTGGAACCATTAGAGGAGAGGAATTAGTGTAGCACATCCCCTGCACACAGCAAGCCAGAAATGAGAGTCAACAATATTATTTAGTAATAATGTACTAAATGCCTTCAGTAGGTTTGATGGCACTTGAAACATAAAAAGGCTTTGACACTCTCAAGTGGCAATTTGTGGTAGAAATTTTAAACTCATCCAAACAGAGACAAATTATCGTAGCAGAGCCTATCACTAAAAAAAAACAACAACAACAGCAAAACAACAACAACAACAACAAAAACCCGGCCATAGTTTAGCTACACTAAACACGCTATGCCACAGAAGCTTGGCTGCTGTAGCAGATCCTCTGTAGCAGATCATCCAATCACATGTATTGATATACATTTTTATTTTATATCAGGCAGCTCATCGGACCAGCAGTGTTGCAGTGCTGCTTAAATACTCTTAAAATAGATTTTCTTTTAAAATTTCAGGTCTTAAAATGTTTTAAATATGTTGCTTTTTAATTATTAGGTATTAAAATCTGAGCTTATGATTCAAGGCATATTCAGAAATCATCTTTGGGTAATATCCTTCCAGAATTTAACTTGTGATTTCATTTCTGTGTTTCTGTTATGTTTTGTACCTTTTCTCACTGTTATTGGAAGAGGTGACAAGAAGAAAATGGAGAAGTGCAAATTCACTGAAAAAAACGGGTGGAGGAGTTAAAACTCAGGAGCTGTTGGCACAAATAAGCAACTGTTTTGGTTTGGTTATGGTTTGATGCCAAATGTTTTGAGGCACAACGAGGAGTAAAGAACTCGATTTTGACAATAAAATATGAGAAGCGCAAGGAGCCTGTTAGCAGTGTCATACACTATATTGCCAAAAGTTTTGGGACGTCTGCCTTTACATGCACGTGAACTTTAATGACATCCCATTCTTAATCCGTAGGGTTTAATATGAAGTTGGCCCACCCTTTGCAGCTATAACAGCTTCAACTCTTCTGGGAAGGTTTTCCACAAGGTTTAGGAGTGTGTTTATGGGAATTTTATGGTAATTTTTGATCATTCTTCTAGAAGCGCATTTGTGAGGTCACTCACTGATGTTGGATGAGAAGGCCTGGCTCACAGTCTCCGCTCTAATTCATCCCAAAGGTGTTCTATCGGGTCACGTTCCTCCACACCAAACTCGTTCATCCATGTCTTTATGGACCTTGCTTTGTGCACTGGTGCGCACTCATGTTGGAAGAGGAAGGGGCCATCCCCAATCTGTTCCCACAAAGTTGGGAGCATGGAATTGTCCAAAATGTCTTGGTATGCTGAAGCATTCAAAGTTCCTTTCACTGGAACTAAGGGGCCAAGCCCAACCCCTGAAAAACAACCCCACACCATAATCCCCCCTCCACCAAACCTTACACTTGGCACAATGCAGTCAGGCAAGTACCGTTCTCCTGGCAACCTCCAAACCCAGACTCGTCCATCGGATTGCCAGACAGAGAAGCGTGATTCATCACTCCAGAGAACACGTCTCCACTGCTCTAGAGTCCAGTGGCGGCGTGCTTTACACCACTGCATCCAATGCTTTGCATTGCACTTGGGGATGTGTGGCTTGGATGCAGCTGCTCGGCCATGGAAACCCATTCCATGAAGCTCTCTGCGCACTGTTCTTAAGCTAATCTGAAGGCCACATGAGGTTTGGAGGTCTGTAGCTATTGACTCTGCAGAAAGTTGGCGACTTCTGTGCACTGTGCGTCTCAGCATGCGCTGACCCCGCTCTGTGATTTTACGTGGCCTACCACTTCGCGGCTGAGTTGCTGTTGTTCCCAATTGCTTCCACTTTGTTATAATACCACTAACAGTTGACCATGGAATATTTAGTAGTGAGGAAATTTCACAAATGGTATCACGGTACCACGCTTGAATTCACTGAGCTCCTGAGAGCGACCCATTCTTTCACAAATGTTTGTAGAAGCAGTCTGCATGCCTAGGTGCTTGATTTTATAAACCTGTGGCCATGGAAGTGATTGGAACCTCTGAATTCAATGATTTGGAGCGGTGTCCCAAAACTGGGAATATAGTGTATAAAGAAAACCCCAAGAGCTACATCATTTGCAGGATGCACACACTGAGCACAAATAGTGTTCTGAAAAACACATGTCTAACAGATAAAAGTTAGAGACAAACTCAGCAAGTTAGCACATTTCTGGAAACACACAATGCATGAATTTTACATCTTCTGCAGAACCAAATGCTATTTAATTTTTTTTTTTTTAAATTCGGATTAGTGAAGCCATGTTGTCCACCAAAAGGTAATGCACAGACAGACAGACACCAACATTCACACACAAGTTTAGACATGCACACCAATTTCTCTCTCTTCTTCTTCTTCTTCTTCTTCTTCTTTTTCTTCTTCTTCTTCTTCTTCTTCTCTCTCTCTCTCTCTCTCACACACACACACACACACACACACACACATTGCTGTGCAACTCACAATCATGTTCTTTTTCAGGGCTTGCATGGAATAATAGCCAGCAATGCCATAATGGTTGGAGCCTGAAAAAAGACAAAGGAAAAAAAAAAAACACGGAGACATAATGAGATTAACTGAGCATTGTGGTGGCCTCTGTTTACACATTTCCTGTTTTGCTGAGTTCTCATTTATAGCCAGCGACTATACCGTGTATCCTGACAGATTTCACTGTAAGTAATTAAATTCAGAACGTGCAGTGCGTTGGACTTGCCGTAAGCCACCACCCAGCCTATGCCCACGTCTTGCGCTTTCTTCAGAGCTAAACTCATGCAGTAGTTTCCCACAACTGGACCCAGGAGGTTCTTCCCGTCTACAAGCGCTGTAGCCACTGACTCCTTTTCCACCACCGGCCCGCCCTCCTTTGCACAGATTCCTGCCTGAATCTCCTTTATATATAAATCTGAAACAAAACCATTAGTATTAGATCATTTGTGTGGATTATTTTAAGTAAAAATAAAGTTTCTGCTAAAATCAAAGTGGTTAGAATCTTGAAGAGGTTTCCCCAATTATCAGTTCTGCTAAGCCCAGTTGTTTTGCCTTTTTACTACAAAATACGTTCAAAATGACCAGAATGAAAAAGGTGTTATCTACATGATACAGTCACAGTTCCTTAAATGACATCTTAGCAAGTGGAAACACCTCGAATATAGTTCAATTTAGCTAGTATTTCCTATTCTGAGGTTACACTAAACCAAATAAACAATTCTGAAACCTATATCTAGACATTTTGCTTTTCTTGTTCTATTGGCAGATAATTTTGCTCATTTTAAGCATTAATTTCTATACAGAACAAACGATCTGCCAATAGAATAAGAAAATGTAAACCTCGAAATAAGCAGAAATGTCTAGAAATAGGTTTACTAACCTTATATTTGGTTTATTGTAAACAATAGGGAATACTAATTACTATACACTATAATAAAATACTAATTAACTTGACTATATTCAATATATTTTCACTTGCTAAGATGACTCTGTTTGCATTGTATTCATCTCCAGTGTCAGCACTTTGTAGCAGTCAGAGGTCAGACACTGGAAAATCTGTAACAGTTTTGTGACAAGTTTTTATTTTTAAATTCACGAGAGAAAAAAAAGAGAGAGAAAAAGAGGGGCTAAAGAGGGGCTGTAGAGAACTAAATTGTTTTATAGATCCATAACAGTAAACCCAAGTATAAACATGTAAACTGCATTAGGTGCTATTCTTTAATAAATGCAGAAAGTGAGACTGTTGGCGAATTCCTGTGGTATAAGAGGAATAAAACCGCAAAATTAAAAGTAAAACAATCAACTTTGTGTAGTATCACGCACGTAAAGGACGACACACAATGGTGTTTAATGGATTGTGATTTTCATGCACACCCATGCGGTTGAGTCCGTGGCTGTAGTGGCCACGCAAGTCTCCCTCCACTAGCACATCTGCTAGGCTGCTGGCATGACTGGCATTAGTACCCACTGCCAGCATGCACTGCTTTATAAATTCTTTAACCTCCATCTTTACCAGCAGGCATCTGTAGAAGAAACATACACATACATAAATTAAGTCAAATAAGACCAGTCATTCAGTTAAGAAATGCTGCTGTATAAAAGGAGGACACTCTGCAATGGCTCAGTGTATGAGTTGGTTCTGTTTTCTTTTTTTGTTTTTTAATGCTGTGCAACACTTCATTAGAGGAAGCACTAAGATCTGTAAAAACCTCTCTCTGACGTGACTTTTTTTTCCCGTCCCGTTGCACACCTCTCGTCCCAACCAGACTGACTGATCTATCCATCCATCCATCCATCCATCCATCCATCCATCCATCCAAACACAGCAGGCAACTCTATATATATTACATATAGTGATTTTTCTGTCTACTAGTGTATAATATTAGAGATATTATCTATTAAAGGTATAACAGTGTAAGTATAATATTATATATATTAGCGATCAATTATTATTTTATTTTAGTATTAGTATTTACTAATTTAGCTAATTTTATTATTAGTATTTACTTTTCTAGCAAGACCTAACAACAACAAGAGTGTGGCAGTGGGGGTGTGGTCAAGCGTAGGCTGTGGACAGGTAAGAGGCCGACTGAACCGACAGGTAACGCATAATGATTCTCACCTGTGTGTGATTATAGCAAGTCTTTTGTGTGCTTTGTTTTTCTTTTCAAGAAGTGCCGTGAGAAAGAGAAAGTGAACCGTGAACTTGAATTGCACTTGAACTTGAATGAGGAGGAAGTCGTGAAATACTGAGACAGCATTTCTGTTTGTGCTTTCTGTTGAGTTAGGGAAACATGCACTGAAAAGCACTGCTGAGAAAATAAAGTGAGCCTGAAACTTGTGGAAAAAAAATCCACTTGTCTCTTGAGTCTTCCTTCACACACACAGCTCCCCACGGGTTCTATTGTGGTGCAGAAAACCCGGGAACGAGGTACCACATGCCATCAAGGAATCTTCCCTGCTTAACGAAATAATTAAGTCAGCAGCGCCACAAACAACTCCAGCTGCTCCTGCAACCAATGGCTTCTCCAGCTGCAACCCCTCCATCTATGGCCATTCTGGCCAGCCTGGCTGTGATGCTCATGAAATTGTCCTGCATGGATGATCCAGAGGCCTTCGTGGAGGTCTTTGAGTATGCAGCAGCTGCATGGTGATAGCTGGAGGACAAGTGGGCCCTACGCCTCCTCACTTTGCTGTCAGGGGAAGCCCAGCTTGCTACCCAGGCTGCTGGAATATCAGAGCGTCAAGAACAAGATACTGTAATCGGTTGGCTGGACCCCGGATGAACATCGGTAGCACTTCTGGTCCCTGGTATTTTCGAGGATGAGAGGAGCAGAATGGAAAAAGGGTTCTTAATTTGGTGGTGCTGGAGCATCTTAGGTTACCAACCTGAACAGTGGAGTGGGTCCAGTGTTACCAATTGGCATCCCTCAACAAAGCCAGAGGATCACCTGGCAGAAACGCACAAACCTCATAGAGCATCACATTGAGACTTCTCCAGGTGTGGCTGTACGCAGCCGGCACTACCAGTTACCTGAACTTGAAAAGGTGGATTGGGATGAACTCAAGGCTGTGGGAGTAACTGAGGAGTCCCACAGTGTTTGGAGCGGCCCCGTGGTCTTGGTGCTCAAGGCTGACCAGTCGGTCTGTTTTTGTGTGGACTTTAGAAAAGTCAACGCAGTATCAAAATTAGACGAATACCTAAGCATTGATTGCCATGCATTGATTAACTGCTCCAGTTAGGAACGGCTTGCTTATGTTCAACACTGGATTAAAACAAGGGGTATTGGCAGATTCTTTTGACACCTGGTGTTGGCTGTAGGCCGGATGTCAGGTGGTGGGGGTATGTGGCAGCAGGGATGTGATCAAGTGTCTGTGGAGGCGGGTTGTACTGGCAGGTGCTGTGATAATTATCACCTATGTGTGATTATGGCCAGTCTACTTACGTGTGCTTTGTTCGTTCTTTCAGGGAGTGCTGTGAGAGAAAGAGAAAGTGGCTCCAGAAGTGATATGAGTGAGAAAGAGAGACAGAGCCGGCAGAATTCGCACAACACACGCGCACACAGAGCATGATCTTGAACTTGAATTGAACTTGTATGAGGTAGAAGCTGTGAAATATTTCTGTTTGTGCTTTCTGTTGAGTTAAGGAAAAGTGTGCTGAAAAATTCACCTTTCTCCCGAGTCCTTCACACACAGACACCCACTGGGGTTCTACAAAGAGCTAAAGTATACTTGCCCAATATGCTCATGTAGCAAACAAGGTTTTATCATTCTAAATTAATGTCTAGATGACCGAATTAAACATGATGGACCTCCTCTCTCACACACTTTTTCTGGCTGTGGTTCTAACAAAGCAGGAGCCACTTCTCTGTCTTTGACACACAAATAAGTAGACTGTGGAAAGAGCAGAATTATTGATTGACTGTTATTATTTATGCTATGAGGAGAAAGAGGGTTTCTTCAATTTTATATAATGTTTTGTTAAGTATTTCTGATGCAGCTATGACAAAGAGTTCGCTTTTGCTTACTAAAGCATAAGGCAGAGGAATGAGACCTGTTATGCAAGTATACAAAATTAAGCAGCTCTGTCAACTTTTGATGTTTAGCTCGAAACTGAACTCTGCTATTTTCAGTCAACATTCAATAAAGCAAACTTGTGAAAGTGACATTAATTTGGAAACCGATTAGCCACTTGTGTTTGAAAAAAATATTATATACAGAAACAATATTTCACATAACAGATGTATGGTCTTGATATAGGCTATGTGCAGACTTTATTGAATAGTGCTGTGTTTATAACATTTTAAAGAAACATATAAAACTCTCACTCTCATGGCCCATGAACTGAAAAAAGTTCAGTACTTGGTGCTAAGCGCGGACGTATGCCTGCACCATATCATCTGTGCTTTTACAAGCTATTATGGGAACTGGGTGGGATCTGAGAAACACCCTGCAAGCTTCATTTGATGAGTTGAACCATTTATCATTACCAGTGCAAATCTCCCAACCATTTAGTGGAGAAGATTATACCTTAAGCTCGAAACAGCACCGAGGTCCGCTCTATAGTCATGTACCGTAGATGATAATTTGAGTGTGAGCGTGTGTACATGGTCTGTGTGATCCACCCAAATACCCTAAAACACCAACAGCGCAGTGAAACAACGCGCCTACTAATCCCCAAATGCAAAAATACCATAATCAGTGTTTGTACTTAGTGTTAAATTAACACATACAATTAAATATAACAGTATTCATTGTAGTGTACATATGCCTTTATATATATATATATATATATATATATATATATATATATATATATATATATATATATATATATATATATATATATATATATATATATATATAATCACGCCTAGCATAAAGCAATAGCTCAATAACTTTTTAATAGCAAATAATGAGAGAGAAAAAAATTCCGTGTTAACTATGGCTTACTATGCAGACATTATCTCAATTTTCAGCACAGATATTCTCGGCAAGATGAGTTATTAATTTTTCAATAAGTTTCAAAGCCTACCTGGTGAGGCTCATGATAGCACACACAGTGGTGACAAGTCTTTGTACACATCACTGTAGGTTTTCTGTTTTAATCCATTGTAGTCCAAAGCCAACCTCTCTAATGAAAATGTGCTGTTTCGATTGGCCAGGGTCTGGAATTTGTGTCTCGTGATCTGAAATTTCGCGACTACATTGACAACTCAACTCAACTCATTGAGTCAGATTAATACGGGCAATGGAGGGGAGGGCCTCTGTAAAACACTCCCAGCTCTGTCTAGTTAGACAGGTATTCTCAAGCACCTGGTTTATCTGGCTCTCGTTTCTTTTGGTAGGCCTATAATATGTAACAGGGTAGAATAACGCCAGGGGTGTGGCAACCTAGGGAGCACAGCACAGTTAATGTCTTGTCAACCTTGCCAACGCAACCTCTGACCTCAAAGCACATCTCTGCGTGACTTAGATTTAATGTTTAGCATATTTAGTTCATTTGTAAATCATTGTAGTGTTGTAGGCTTTTCCTCAAGTCCCTTGAGTAGAGAAACTATAAAGCCAGTGCAGTAATGTTTTTATGTAGGTATATCAAATCAGATACTCTTCAACTGTCCTAAACATAACTCAGATGGTGCCACCCCTTAGTGTGCTCCTAGTGTTTGAAAACATCAGCAACACTTCTGGGATTTTAACCATGTGACTTACACTATAGATCTAATGCAAAGTATATTGTTACACAAAGATTTTTTTTAAGTACATTGCTGCTTAAACTGCATAAGTATCCACCTTTCCCAGGCGTAATACTTGGTAGAACCACTTTTGGCTGCAATTACAGCTGCATGTCTTCTGGTACATGTCTCTTTCAGCTTTGCCCATTTGGATCCTTTTTTCCATTCTTCTTTTGCAAAACTGGCCAATCTCTGTCAGATTGGACGTTTGGTAAACAGCAATTTTCAAGTCTTCCCACAGATTCTCAGCTGGATTAAGGTCTGGGCTTTGTCTGAGCCATTCTAACATGTAAGCATTCTTGGTTTTGAACCACTCCAGTGTTGCTTTGGCAGGTTGCTTAGAATTGTTGCCCTTTTTTTGTGTGTAGAATTGCCTTGTACTTCATTCCATCTATATTGCCCTCGACCCTGACTAGATTTCCAGTCCCTGCTGATGAAAAGCATCCCCACAACTTCATGCTACCTCCACCATGCTTTACTGTGGGGATAGTGTTTTCAGGGTAATGAGCATTATTGGGTTTCCACCAAATGTAGCACTTTTACATTTGGTGGAAACCCAATAATGGCCAAAATAATGGCCATTTTATATTTACAGGCCAGAATGTTACATTTTTGTGTCTTCAGATCAGAGAACTTTAATCCTGGGTTTGGTTTATTCTGTCAGTTTTTAATAGTGGTTTTTAACAATGCTCTGCAGGATGTTCAGAGTTCGTAATATTTGTATAACCAAACCCTGATTGATACGTTTCCAGAACTTTGTCCTGTTTTGATAGTTCCTTGGTCTTCATGATGATTTTTATATAGGTATGTTCTCTAACAAACTCTGGGGCCTTCCAGGAACAGGTGTATTTATATTGTGATCACATGACACTTAAGTTGCACACAGGCCAACTCCCCTTACCCCCTTCAAAATGATAGATTATTGTGAGTAATTTCATGACATACAATCCCACTTACTTCAACTTTAATTCCAGGTTGTAACAATTATAAAAAATGTAAAAACGTAGAATACCTATGCAAGGCACTTATGAATGATCTTTATTCACAATAACTCATGTTGAATAATGATGTGCAGGAAGCTAGGCCCATTATATTTTTGAGCTATGTGTTTAAATCATGTAAGGGTCAGATGAAAAAGAGCAAATGCAGCTTGTCCTAACACCAGCTAGTACTAAAATGTATGTGCGTATTTCAGGAAAGAGAGGGACAGAGTATATGTGTTTTCCCCTCTTTAATCAGTCCTTCCACATCTGTCTCCACTCTTTTAGCCAGCAGAAATAGAGCGGGCAGTGAGCACTGGCAGGCAGGTCTGTCATTTTAGATCATATAAATACCAGCAGAGCAAGGAGTGGTCAGCAGTTGAACCCAACAAGGCAGGGCAGCCCACAGCACATACACACCGCAGTATTACAGAGCAGACACCAAACTTGGATACAGACACCACACCACCATGTTCACCTCTCAGAGAAATGAAGATGGGACTGCATTACCCTGTGCCTTTATATCATCCAAAAAAAAAAAAAACCCCACTATCCACATATCGCATGACTGGGATCCAAATCTACCATGTGCTTAGCGAAAGGTAATATTAAGCATTTCTGAAATACTAGTAGCAATCGTAGGCCCTGTGCTGGAGGTCTGATATTCTTTCTGTGGTTTTACACATACACAAACACACACAAACACACACAAGGCCCCACAAGGGACTAGACTCTGTGGGGCTCATCACACACATTTGAGTTTCTCACTATAACTTATTCAGGTTTACTCAAAACAGTGACAAGATCAAAGTTATTCATGACGTTAAATAGTTTATTTCAGTAATGTCACATTAAGTTCAAATAAAGAGTGATAAGAAAAACGTATTGGATATTTCTCATTTACCATTCAAGAATCTGAAAACAAATTCTAGAATAATAATAAAAACAATAATACAATATCTCACTAGTAAGAAGATTTGAAAAAAAAAAAAAGTTTATGAGGCACAGAGGCTGATAAGTCCATGGAGAGCTATTGTTCATTGTTGGGTTTTTTTTGCCAGTTGTTTCCTTCGCTGTCTACCTGCCAAAGAGCTTCATGAAATTCTGGAAACCGTCTTCTCCGAAGAAGTCGAAGCTTCCCTGCAAGCTGCCCAGGTGGACGAGAAGCAGTCCGAGTAGCCCGAGGAAAAGCAGCGGCACCAGCAGGTTCCAGCCGGATGCCAGGATATTGTACCATTTAGCCTTGTCCGAGCACTCCTGAGCAGCACGCATGTCTCCCAGGGTCTTCTGGTCTCGTGCCTGTGGGTGGTGAGGAGCACACACACACACACACACACACACACACACACACACACACACACATACATACACACACCATATGTAATACAGACTCAAATTCATGATATGGTCTAGTTCTCTGGTTTGCCCTTTGCAGAATGAACCTTTGTCCAGCCAAAACAAAAAGAGAAATAAACACAGTGACAGAGATCTAGACAGACATACAGAGAGAGAGAGAGAGAGAGAGAGAGAGGATGGCTATGCTATTAGCTACCTACTAATTACACTCCATTTATAAACAGGAATGTCTCTAATTTCAGAATAACAGAGGAAGTGTGCCAGGCTACTGCCTCCTCTCTCTCTCTCTCTCTCTCTCTCTCACACACACACACACACACACATTCTTGTGCAGAAGCTATTCTTGCTCTGCCCTCAGTCCAAAAGTGTTCAGCACTGTCTTTAAATCAGAGAACAACACACTTCGCTCAGCTGACTGGATGGACACCTAACTAAGACAAAACAATACACCACACAGATTCCCTGTAAACTTTCTAAAGTTTACAGCAGTCACATACTAAAAAAAAAAGCAGTTATTCTGATATTGTTTGCCTTCTCACTTTTCTTAAACTGCATTTCTGAAAAACAGCTCAGAGGCCGAGAGAAATGAAGATGGAAAGAAAGGCAAAAATTCAGACAACTACCGGCTCTTTCTCACCTTGATGGAATAAATGAGGGCCATGAAGCCGAGGCAGCAGAAGTTGACGTACAAGGTGTTGCAGAGGGACCAGACCAGGTAGTCATTGAGAGGTTTTTTCGTCGCAGGGCCCATGTTCACCACAGTGGAGCCGAGCGGCTTGCGTGAGGACTTACAGTTTGTAAGTGGAGTGCAGTCAGATGAATAGCTGTACGTAGCGTTGTCCATCCTGCTGCTGGCCTGTGAGGAACTGATGCTGCTGTAGCGCTGATTCCACTGAGGCCCTGGAACCTGTGATGCTAACTTATATTCTCACCATGGAGGGGTGGTGACTTAACGTGTGTGTGTGTGTGTGAGAGAGAGAGGTCTGTTATTATGTCTGATGGATACTAGGCAAGAGCAAACTCCATAACCTCCCTCTCTACTGTGGCTACACACATACACAGCTGCATACATCTATTATTTCTCCTGTTTTATTTATCAGTATTACCTCTGTCCTCTTGCAGCTTCTCTTGATGTCTAATTAAAAAAGAAGCACAAACCAATTGATTACTGAAGAAACTTATGCACAAAAAGTGTAACAGTAAAATATTCTTTATGAACATAACAAACATCTGTCCATCTTCTGTAATGCTTATGTTACACAGGGTTGCAGGGAGCCTGGAGCCTATCCCAGGGGATTTGGGGCACAGGGTGCCAGCTCATTACAGGGCACAATCAAACACACACTCTGGACAGTCTGGAAATGCCAGTGAATAGAATTAAACTATAGTCTTCCTTTAGGACGTATGGAAGTAAAATGAATTGCCAGTGCCCCCTAATGGACAAACCGCACTTTTTCACCTTTTCATGCATGTCTCTAAACAGCCGGGGTCTGAAGGGGGACCTCTAGAGGTCCAGTGCTGAACAAATATTATTTGGGTGTTTGATCATTCTTAGCACAGCAGTGACACTGACATTGTAGTGCCCTGGTACTACTGGTACTAGGTTTGTCAAGCACTAGAGTGTTCTTGGGGTTTTTACAGACCTGCTAGTTTGAGAATCCAACCAAAAATATCTGGCTAAGAGAAATTTTTCCTGACATAAACTGACCAGTGATAAAGAGCTAAAGGAGGATTAACGAAAAGCTGAGCACAACACTCATTACTGCTTTGAATGATCCATCACTCAAAAAATATCTTTTCGGATATATATATATTTATACACTGCCCGGCCAAAAAGAAAGTCACTGTTTAGATTTTAATAGGCAAATACATAAGACTCTATGAATGGATCATTACTAGAGTGATTATAATGTTTCTAGCATGTTATATGTTTGGCAACAGTTCTTTTAATCTTAAAAGATGAAGTGTGTAGCTTTTTAGTTCTTTAATAACCATGTAGAAAGACGTATCATGGCCATATTCCAGGACGACACTGCCAAGATTCATCAGGGTTAAAATTGTGAAAGAATGGTTCAGAGAGCATAAAGAATCATTTTCACACATGAATTGGCACCTCTGAGTCCCGACCTTAACCTCAGTGAAAGTCTTTGGGATGTGCTGGAGGAGACTTTACAGAGTGCTCACCTCTTTCATCGTCAGTACAAGATCTTGACCAAAAATTGATGCACCTCTTGATGGAAATAACATCACAACATCCACAATGCTCTCTGAACCATTCTTTCACAATTTTAACCCTGATGAATCTTGGCAGTGTCATCCTGGAATATGGCCATGATACGTCTTTCTACATGGTTATTAAAGAACTAAAAAGCTACACACTTCATCTTTTAAGATTAAATTCATAGTCATGTGCTCACATCCATGGTGCCACTCATGATGACACACTTCCTGGTACATTGCCTGACTGAGACTGAGGTGGGAATGAGCGACACAATGGCAGGACAGGCAGATGCCTTTGTAGGATGTACTCCCTCACTCTCTCCTCACTTCAATATTATGAGTAATATTGATAGACTAGACAGAGTGAGCCAGGTCACAGAAACAGGAGAAACTGACTGGACCCCTGGGTAAAACACTACACTGGTTAATAGCTCATTTCCAATCTGGCCACCAGGGGTCGAATCCAGCCACCTCTTTCTCTTATTGAGATTCCCTTCGAAAGAATGGTTTGGATCTTGCAGAATGGGACCGATTTTGTTGGTGTAGACAACTGAAAATTCGCTGAAATGGAGCACAGAGTGATTGTGAGTTGCTGATTGAGGTGGGGGAGTGAGAGGTAGGTGATAGGAGCTGTTTCAGACAACATTGCTGACCTAAATGAGTATCCCTTGTTCTTTATTTGTAGGTTGACAGTTGAGTTTTGACCTGAGGAAGCATTTTATAGGTAATGTTAGCTACATTTGTCTTTGGCAGTGTTAACAGTGAGTCTGTGGGTGTTGGTTTGCCAAGCATGTTTTAATTCCATCATTTTAACTCCTCAAATTAGCCTTGCTTTTTCATGTTTAGCTGGATATAGCCAACTTAAATGATGTTAGATGAGGTTATGTAAAGCTAGCTAGCTAGAAAATGTGGTTCTATGAACACTGGATAACCGCCAGGGGTGGAATTTTAACACCTGAATATCTTCTTATCTGAATAGTCATGTGGTAACCATATGAGGCAGTCACACATATAGCATGGAAGCAGGAAGGAGAATTGGCTCTAGGGTTACCGTATGCTGAGGACTCATCTAAAGGGCACAGGTTCTTGCTTACCTGGCTTCAGTTCTAACATCACTGATGAGACAAATCTAACACTAGATCATCCACATGCTTTGAAAGAGACTCTGAACTCTTTCTCAGCTTTTTATTCTACTTTTCAGTCTTCATTGTCCATGAATGTTTACAGCTTGCAGACTTTTAGGCTGTGGTACTTGCATCAGTTTCCACTCAATGTCTGCCAATCAAGCATGCCGTGATGACATTTCATAACCTTTGCAAGTTCAGTGGTGAGAGATGGTGGAGAGCCACTTGACCACACTAGTGGCAGATATCACAGTCCCATGATGGCGGGTGATGTGAGAAAACCTCAGGGACACCTCAGTGATGTGTTATTTGAAGGGTGTTGAAGTTTGGTGTATCGGTTTGAAGCCCTACCCAACAGCTCTGACTGCACTATATACGCACTACAGAGTCTCAGATGTCAGGTTCACAGGTCCATTATTAAATATTTCTACAGAAAAAAATTCTTCATATATAGTGTTTTGACAGTACATCACAATCTATTTTCATATGCAATTGTTTTGAAAATGAGAAGATAATAGCATAAGAGCTAAGCAGAAAGTGCAATTTTTCTCCACAACGTTCACCAAATTGTATACAGTTATGAGAAAAAGAAAGTACACCGTTCTTCAATTCTATGTTTTTATTTATCAGGGCCTAAATAACAATTGGTCCTCATCAACCTCTATAAACAAACAAATAACATCAGTTTGGTTTTCTGGAGCACTCAGGTGTGTGTCTACATCATGCCAAGAAGAAAGGACATCAGCTATGACCCCAGAGAAGCAATTGTTGCTGCTCATCAATCTGGGGTTATAAGGCCATCTCCAAACAATTTTAAATTCACCATTTTACAGTGAGAACGATTGTTTACAAATGGAGAGCCTTCAAGACAGTTACCAGTCTTCTCAGGATTGGGCATCCCAGCAAATTCAGTCCAAGGTCAGACTGTTTAATGCTCAGAGATATAAAGAAAAACCCAGTTGCATCGTGTGACCTACAGGCCTCTGTAAGCACATTAAATGTTTATGTTAATGACAGCACAATCAGAAAAAGACTGAACAAGTATGGCTTTCATGGAAAGGTGGCTAAGAAAAAGCCCCTTCTCTCTAAAAAGAATATGGCAGCAAGACTTAGGTTTGCAAAATTGCATCTGAACAAACCATAAAAGTTCTGGAAAAAATAGCCATTGGACTGATGAGACCAAGGTGGAGATTTTCGCTCATCATTCACAGCAACATGTTTGGTGAAAACTAAACACAGCGTATCACCACAAACACCTCATACCAACTGTCAAGCATGGTAGTGGAAGGGTGATGATTTGGGTTGGTTTTGTAGCCATAGGACCTGGGAAACTTGCAGTCATTGAGACAATGATGAACTCCACTTTATACCAGAATATTCTTGAGACAAATGTGAGGCCATCTGTCTAGCAGCTGAAGCTGGGCTGGGATTGGGTCATGCAGCAGGACAATGACCCTAATCACACCAGCAAATCGACATCTGAATGGCTAGAAGAGAAAAAAAATCAAGGTATTGGAATGGCCAAGTCAAAGTCCTCATTTTCTGACCAATGATTTTTTGTTAAGACCATTAAAAGCTTAATATTTGCCATTTTGGGCTTATTTTTTTGCCCAAGAGTGTAGAGACAGAGCTACATCATGTGGGCAAAAGAGAGAAAGAGGGAGAAAGTGTGTGGGTGTGTGTGTGTTTGTACCAAGGGTTTTTGCATGCATGTGGTTATATATGTTGTGCTGAGCTCATGGAAATATAATTATCATGTGATATAAAGCAAATCCTCTTAGGTGAAACAGGAAAATAACAGATAAGAAAAATATGGTGGGGAGTTCAAAGATTCCACACATGGTGGATGGTCAGAGATAGTATCTACAGGGTGTCCCGAAAGTCTCCATACCTAGGGGAAATTAACACTTCTTTGCAAAATGTTTTACCGTATGTTCACACTAGGGAGTGACAAGTTACTTATATTGCTTGTAGGTTGTCTCTTTGGACACGTATCAGCTGTTGCTAATATCACTTGTGGGTGGGTACTGTCCAGCATATATATATATTTTTTGGTTCTAATAAGAAATGCTAGTAGCCAATCTTTAGAAGATCATGAGATCAAATCCCTATGATGCCAGAGCAATCCATGGCTGGGAGCCAAACAAAATTGGCCATGCCATGTTTGAAACGAGAGAGCTGGCTGGGGTAGGAATTGGCAGGTGACCAAATTAGGAAAAAAATGAGTTTGTTTGATTTACATGTTACATGCAAAGGCTTCATACTAGCTTAGTTATCAGGTTAACAAATCAAGGTAACGTACACTCACCAGAGGCACCAACATTACATAAAAGTACAGGAAGTGGAAATACCTTGATTTTAGTCAAAGTTATCTAGTAGCTATTTCCTATTATAAGATTACAATAAACCAAATAAAGATTATTAAACCTATTTCTAGCCTTTTATTCTAATTTCAAGCTTTAAAATAGTCTTGTTCTATTGGCAGACAATTTTGCTGATTGCAAGCAGTTTTTTTTTTTAGAATAAGAAAATTTAAAGCTATAAATGAGACATTCTTGTATGTATTTGGTTTACTGCAATCTTATAAAACAATATAATAGATACATTTGCAATTTCCTTTCCATTGACCTTTTCTATGCAGCCAATCTCAAAGCTACAGTAAACAATGGCTCAGAAGTCCTTTTCATGCTTTACTGGTGAGATGTATTGGGTTACGTACATCCAGTTTACGGATCTATTATTGTCTGTAAAAAAACAAATATTTATTGAGCTTGCCAAAAAAAAAAGGAGTGCATTCTTGCATTGTACAGTATAAGTCATTAAATTATCAATTTTAATCAATGCTTTCATCAATGAGAATATTTTATTACTCATTTCACAAATATAGAATTCACAAAGTATTTTGTGTTCCTCAGATCAACTTCAACAGCACACCATTCTTCGGAGAGATAATGTTGCTTGTTATGTAATTTTTTTAAAAAGAACAAATCACACGAGACAGCGTTTTTATTTATAGTATCCTCTGGAATATGTATTTGTCTTGCTTGTCATTTGTGTTTTTTGGCTCTCAGCGCAACCATCAGCACGATGATGACGAAGAGGACAATGATAAGTGCCAGCGCAAAGCCATTGAAACATCGCGCCTTGGAACCGTACGACTTTGCTCCGTTCATGTTCCCCACCATTTTCTGGTCTCTGGACTGAAACACACACAAGAAGGACAATAAAAAAAAATTTACATTTCACAATCGCAAACTGCATTCCATTCGTTTTCT
>CM040983.1:23485700-23496704 GCA_022985145.1 Pangasius djambal | reverse complement strand
ACAAAAATTGCATTCAATCTAATTTAATGTAAAAAAAAAAAAAAAAAAAAAAGGTCTAGGTGCTCTATACTGTACTCAGACACTTATACTGTATATTATACAAGCTATGCTTACGGAGGCCAATTGACATTACTGTCAATTGATAATCATTTGTAAAGTGGAAATTAGGTGTTAATTAGAGTTAATATGTAATATCAAATATTCAAATAACAAACAATTTTTTTGAATAGATGAACAAACAAGTTGATTACTCCTATGATTGTCCTTCCAGGTTTGGAATGAAAGGTTTTTTTTTTGTTTTTGTTTTTTAAATGAGCACAGTTTCACATTCTTCCCCGAAGTAGTGTTCATTCTGATCACCTTCTAAATTTCCCTGTCATTTTTGACTCACCTTGATGGAGAAATAAAAGGCGATCAGACCCAGGCAGCATGGGTTTCCGTAGAAGATGCTGGCAATGGACCACACGATATAATCAGGTGGATGCTCTGGCATTGCCACCACGACTGTCCCTGCTCCTCTTCCATCACCCGGCAGAGCGTTCAGTGGAACCATTGTGCTCTGCATCTTGCTCAGTGTTATGCCTCTCTGTACTTCTTGAGAACCTTCAGGCTTCAGATTCGACAGTTTATATACGAGGTTAGGGGGCAGGTCCTTATTTACATACTCTAACCACACTGTTTCAAGTAAAATAGCCACTGGTATTTTTCAACTTTTTGATTTAACTTGCACAGATAAGTTGCACTTAATTTTAAATTTAATTTGCACAGACAAATAATATACAATTAAGTGAAAACCAATAGCAATCTATTTCATTCAACCAGTGAAGATCTTAACGAATTAGATTAGGAGGCACAAATAAAACTTTAAACAAAGTCATGCATAGCAAATCATGATTTATTCAATTCAGTTGTTCATACCATAAGCTAGAGTAAGACTCTTGGAAAACAGATATGGGAAAAAAATTCAGGTATACAGCAAAAGCAAAACATTTTCAAATAGTTGTACTGTTTTTCCAACACATAATTCTTAAAAATACAGCTGATAATAATTTACATTTTAAAACTCTGAAACTCTACATCATTTCTTTATCCACATATCAAAGTGCTAAAAAGAATTACATTGCTTATCTGGTAAAATTGTGGCAAATGTTGATACACTTTAAAATCTTCAAAACATTTTAAACTTTCAAAACATCAAAGGCTGATAACATGAAATTTATTATTATTTTTTTTAATTATCAATCTGTCTCAAAAGAAATGTGAACATTATTCATGCCTAGGAAACATTAGGAAAAATGACTTGGAGCCATAACATAATTCAAACATTTCTTCAGTATCCAGTGCTGCTTTGTGTTAGTGATGAGTGGTATTTTATAGACTCAGTACACTGTGTAGCAATGAGTTTGTACATCTGTCCACTTATACACATTAGGCATCTGTCACGACAATGGTGGTAATGGTGTTGCTTTACAGATCCCGTAACACAGCACGGCCTACAAACAAGGCCGCCGAGGACTAAAACCAGTTAACCAATTAACTAAGTGAAATTGCAAAATAAAATGCTTCCCTGTTCCTGATGTATATCCAGTGATGTACAATTGCAATTTCCTTGGATTATTGTAAAACATTAATAGATGACAACAAGAGACTGACACACTGTACACCCTTGGGCAAAAACATCGTCCAAGCCCAAAATGGCAAATATGAAACTTTTAATGGTCAACAACAAATCATTGGCGAGAAAATGAGCAGGAATGAAACAGATGCACTCCTGAGAGCTCCTGTGCCTCCATTCGCCGGTTTCCTTTCGCTGCAGTGGTTGCTTAGTGGTTAAGACGTTGGACTACTGATCAGAAGGTCATGAGTTCAGTTCCCAGCACCGCCAAGCTGCCACTACTGGGCCCTTGAGCAAGGCCCTTAACCCTCAACTGCTCACTTGTATAAATGAGATAAATCTAAGTTGCTCTGGATAAGGGCGTCTGCCAAATGCCGTAAATGCAGTGAACTTTTTGGGGAAAAGCTAGAAACAGGGACATTCACTTCTATAGTCTTCTTGTATGCAAAGGTAAAATCATGATAATGATTGAAAAATGTTTGATGTAAAATTCAAACTAACACATGTCTAGGTATACAAAATTTTCCAAAAATATCTTCTGGGATGTTTTTTTTCTTAAAAGATTAGTGATTATTTGGTTTTCTGCCATACCTGATGCAGCCCATCAAGTGCCACAAGACTTAAACATTTAAAGAAATCAAAGAGAAAAGCTATTGCATACTAACTTCCTTTATCTGTTTGTTTAATTCTTGCACATTTCCTGACCAGTGATTTGTTGCTAAGACCATTAAAAGCTTAATATTTTGCTATTTTGGGCTTGGCCCATTTTCTTTGCCCAGGAGTGTATAGATAATTTCGTCAAGGAAATCCAAGCGGCTGAACCCATGCAGCTCGGATAAGCCAAGCTGACTGATGTGGAATGCCAAAGGTGTCAGAAACATAAGCTGTGCTTCTGCTGCAGCAGCTGTGCCACATCCATCCCAAGCCCAAGTCCTTACAGACCACCACAGAATGAGTAGATCAGACTTCTCGCTCCAACATGGTGAGTGCTCCTCAGATTATTTCTCATTGGAATTTTAGCATATCAGTGCAGATAGGACACTCAGAAGGTTTCAGTGCTGATTGATGTCTCGAGATTGAATCTGCCCATCCAGCCAACCCCATGCATGCCCAAGCCCTGGATAGGGGACCTATAGGAGGGTGGTCCATAACTCATTGCACTACACCCATTCTTCTTCCATCCATCATGAGCAAAGCTCCCTCCTGGTCACCATCACAAAGAACGTTCCCATAATGTTAGGTTTTCAGCAAAACCAAGGCTAGTGGCCTCCCCCCTCATTGGCTATGACTCTGGCCTATGACTCTGCTATTGATCTCATGGCCGGTGCTATGCCTCCTCGCAACCGAATCTACCTCATCTCAGCCAAAGAGACTCGGGCCATGGATGATTATGTCATGGAAGCCCTAAAACCAAGGTACATTCTTTCTTCCACCTCACCCACATCAACTGAGTTCTTCTTTGTGGAAAGTAAAGGAGAGGCTCTCAGACCATGCATCGATTATTGCAGAGTGAACCAAGTCTGGTCAACGGTCAAGTACTGCTATGCTCTGCCCCTGGTCCCCCCAGCACAACTCAGGGAGACAAAAATCTTTACCAAGCTTAACCTGCGCAGTGCCTATAACCGTATCCGTATACATGAGGACAATGAGTGGAAAACGGCCTTTAGCACCTCTGGCCACTTTGAGTACTGCATCATGCCATATAGGCTTTCTTGCACTCCATCAGTGTTCCTGGGCCTCATCAATGACATCATCTGGGACATGCTTAGCAAGTTCTTCATCGCCTACATCAATGATATTCTCAATTACTCCCCATCCAAATAAGTTCAAGTAATCCATGTCAGAAAGGGAAACCAACTCTTCATCAAAGGGGAGAAATGTGAGTTTCACATCACCATAATCTCATTCCTCACCTATGTCTTCAATGACAAAGGAGGTCTCATGGACCAGGACAAGGTCACCACCATCACTAACTGGCTGATCGCCACCACCGTTAAGGAGCTACAGAAGTTCCTGGTGTTCGACAACTTTTATCACAGGTTTATCCGTGGGTTCAGCTCCATTGCCACTGCCATCACAGCCTTACTCAAGAAAGGAGCCAAGAAAGTACATTGGAATCCCTCGGCTGTCCAAGCGTTCAAATGCCTCAAGGAAATGTTCACATCCGCCCCTATCTTGAAGCACCCAGATCCATCCATCCATAGTGGAAGGGGATACTTCAGAGACCGCCATGGGATGGTGCTGTCACAGAGGTTTAGAACTTTAGAAACCTAAGCTTTACCCAGTGGCTTTCTTTTCCAAAAAATGTCCCCAGGTAAATGAAACTATGACATGGATAACAGAGAACTCCTTGCAGTGAAACTAGCCTTGGAGGAGTGGCATCACTGGCTAAAAATCCCAAGACGCTCAACTCATTTCAGGCAAAGTGGGCTTTGTTCTTCTCAACATTTGAGTTTATCCTGTACTACCGCCCAGGGTCTAAGAACACCAAAGCCAACTGAGTCCGACACCTGTTCCCAGCCCCTCCCAAGGAGGACACTGAAGATCTCATCTTGCCACCAGCCTGTTTTGTTGGAGCATTAACCTGGGAGATTGAGAATAGGCCAGAGAACCCCCAGTCAGTGTACCGCAGGAAAAAAGTATGTGCCCCCTCAGCTGAAGAACAAACTCATCACTTGGACACACACCTCACCTGCCACTGAACACCTGGGTACCCAAAAAACACATCAGCTTCTTCAAGGGAAATATGGGTGGCCACAGATGCTCTCAGATATTTAGAAGTTTGTCTCTTCCTGTAGTAAGTGTGTTCAATCCTAGGTACCTAGGGCCCTGCAGGTAAACTCCTTCTATTACACATACAACAATGACCGTGGTCTCACATTGCCAAAGACTTCATCACAGACCTACCTCAATTCCAAGGTAACACAGTCATTAAATAACCAGGAGCTCGGTTCCTTCTTGGGCAGAATACACCCAGAATTCCCTCCGTCAATCAGCCACACAACTAATACCATTCCAGTGTGTTCTAGGTTACTGACCTCCCCTGTTCCTGTGGAACACCAACCCATCTGACTCCCCTTCAGTCGACAAATAGCTCAAGAGGAGTGAACAAGTGTGGGAGATTGCACACCAACACTTGGTACAGGCAACTCAAGTGAACAAGGAATTCGCACAGACATCAAAGTGCCACATCACAATATGAACCCAGAGATAGAGTGTGGCTCTCCACGAAGGACATCCAAGTCACACATGGATGCAGGAAACTCATACACTGCTACAACAGCCCAGTCAAAGTTCTACAATGGATAAACAAGCTTACAAGCTTTACCTACCACACCACTGCTGCCTTGCACCAACATTTCAGAACACAGAGCAGCCGAGGACTACAACACCCAACCACCACAGAGACTGTCACATTCACATTTACTGATCACACATGCTTGAATGCCACAGTGAATGGTTCATTCACTCATTCACTCAGTGCAAAGTATACGCTCAGTGTCATGCACCTGTCTATACCAAGCCTACTGATTCAGTGTTAGAGTGTTTATGGTTATAACTACGTTTCTGGTTTATGTCTTTATCTCTTGCCCAAGTATCTCTGTTCGAACATCACCTGACATCTGCCTGTTTGTTGACTTGGACACTGCTTCTCGTTTTGGATTTGTGTGCTATTGGTAAAATACAGGAAATTACCCTTCAACTGTCATTGTCTCTGCTGCTAACAGCCTCATTTATCTATCTTTTAGTAAAGTTGTGTGTTAATGTTTGCCTAAGCCAAACCAAACTAAATTTTCCATCGGATTTACAAAAATCTTGGAATTGGCAATTTTCTTCAGACCAGCATGAATATGTTGATCACCCATAACATGCAAAGGGAGTTCCCAACACAGCTCATTTATGTAGTGATGCCCACAAAGCTCTATAAAAGGCCAAGTACACAGACAATTGGGGGCACGAAATGAACATTCAGGGTAAAGGCTAAAAGGCAGAAGTGGAAATTATTTGACCTACTTCTATGCCAATAAAAATAATTAATATTGAATTGTATTAATAATCATAAGCAAGCACTAAATCTTCCATCAGCTGAGCCATTTGTTTGCAGCTTATGGCTCTGTGCACACAGATCAGCACATCTGTTTATACAGCGCCATTTCTTTTGTCATAATTGAATGATTACTTTTATGTGTATAAATTTATGGGTTTGTGTTGGCTTGCTTTCTTTTGTTTATAGTCTTTAATTAATGCCAGTATAAAACAACTGATGTTCTTGATGGTATTCTTAGTCCCGGAGGATGTGTTTTTAATTAGTCACTCTGGATAAGAGCATTTGCCAAATGCTGTAAATGTAATAAAAAATAAGCTATTTAAACTTGACACTATATTCAATATATAAAAGTGCAGTAATTTATGCAAATTATATGATTTGAAGACAGTCAAGTCAAGATTTACATTTATACAAGCAGGATAATTGACTGTCGACAGATGAAACTGTCGATTGCTGTGGTCTTCTGCTGTTGTAGCTCATCCACCTCAAGGTTTGATGTGTTGTGTGTTCTGAGATGCTCTCCACAGTTGTAAAGAAGGGTTATTTGAGTTATGAGAGACTTCCTGTCAACTCAGACCAGTCTGTTCATTCTCCTCTGATCTCTCTCATCAACAAGGTGTATCAGCTTACAGACCCGCCACACACAGGATGTTTTTTGTTTTTTTGCACCATTCTGTATAAACTCTAGAGACTCAGCAGAGTTCAGCAGTTTCTGAAATTCTCAAACCAGCCCATTTGGTACCAACAACCATGTCACGGTTAAAGTCTGATGTTTGACGTGAACATTAACTGAAGCTCTGACCTGTCATAACATATCAGTCATAACATTAAAACCACCTCCCTAGTATTGTGTAGGTCCACTTTGTGCTGCCAAAACAGCTCTGACCCATCAAAGCATGAACTCTTAAGGTGTGCTGTGGTATCTGGCACCAAGACATTAGCAGCAGATCCTTTAAATCCTATAAGTTGCAAGGTGGGCCTCCATGGATCATACTTGTTTGTCCAGCACATCTCACAGATGCTTGATGATTGAGATCTGGGGAATTTGGAGGCCAAGTCAACACCTTGAATTCTTCGTCATGTTCCTCAAACCATTCCTGAACAATTTCTGCAGTGTGGCAAGGAGCATTATTCTGTTGAAAGAGGCCACTGCCATTAGGAAATACCGTTGCCAAGGGGTAGGTGGTACATGTCAATGTAACATACACATGAATGCCAGGACCCAAGGATTCCCAGCAGAGCACTGCACACTGCCTCCGCCAGCTTGCCTTCTTCCCATAGTCCATGCTGGTGCCAGCTCTTCCCCAGGTAAGTGACACACACACACCCACACCCACACACCTGGCTGTCCACATTATGTAAAAGAAAACATGATTCATCAGACCAAACCACGACCTTCCATTGCTCCATGGTCCAGTTCTGATGCTGACATGCACATTGTAGGCGCTTTCGGTGGTGGACAGGGGTCTGGGCACTCTGACTGGTCTGCATCTATGCAGCAAGCTGCAGTGCACTGTGTGTTCTGACACCTTTCTATCAGAACCAGCAATTACTTTTTCAGTAATTTGTGCTATAGTAGCTCTTCTGTGGGATCAGCGCAGACGGGCTAGCCTTCGCTCCCCACACACATCAGTGAGCATTGGGCACCCATCATCTTTGTCCTTCCTTGGATCACTTGTGATAGGTACTAACCACTGCATACCGGGATCACCCCACAAGACCTGCCATTTTTGTAACATAAACAAAAACCAAGCTAAACGTTGGTTTCCGTCATAGTGCTAACCAGTCATACTTTTGAAAACTGCCATAGCATAAGAAAATATTCACAACTATAATGTTAGCAGATGCAACTGAACAAGCATTGTCTAAATAACTAAGCGCTAGCAGACTTGGGTACAAATGTTAGTGCCAGGATAGCCAGCTAGTACGTTAGCCGTCCTCCATGACAGTCATGTTAAGTCAACCAGAAATGACGTACACTTGTGAATATTTTCTTATTCACATTATCAGAATGTTGGTACCAGATGGGTTGGTTTGAGTATTTCAGAAACTGCTGATCTCTTTGGATTTTCACATACAACAGCTCATCTGGCACCAACAAACATGACATGGTCAAATCACAGAGATCACATTTTTCCCCATTCTAATCTTTGATGGGAAAATTACCTGAAGCTCTTGACCTGTGCCGGCATGATTGGCTGATTAGATAAGTGCAGGCGTACAGGTGTTCCTATTAAAGTGACCAGTGAGTGTATATAACAAGTGTTAACAACACTTAATGTTAACAAGCCTTAGATTTTTCTAAACATAAGAAGTTAGAAATAAGAAGCTATAAACATAATTTTAAAAAAAAGTCTTACAAAAGCCTACAAAAAGACCAATTCAGTCATTTTTTAAATTCATAAAATGGTCATCCTACCATTCTTGGTTTGTTTACCATAAAGCTTTCACCTCCTTTTTTAAGATGCTGCAAAAGGGAAAATATATCATAGTGGTATCTCATTCACTGAAAAAGTGATCTTTCCTGAATATTAGCACAGGCATGCAGTCACGCTTTAAATACAAAAGTAGTACAGTAGAGAGTCTGTGTGGAGCAGAGGTGAATCCACGCCATATCACCTGATACAGTAGGTGTTGTGCTGTTTTAATTATTTAATTTTAAATTTAATTACTCCATAATAATCAGCCTTGTTAAGTAGCCACTTGCACCGCCATCACCACTATGAAGACTGTGATGGAAATCGTACACATAGGAGCCTATCCCAGGGAACTCAGGGCACAAGGAGGGGGACACGCTGGACAGGGTGCCAACCCACAGGGCACAATCACACATTCTGACAATTTGGAACAGCCAATCAGCCTACAATGCATGTCTTTGGACTAGGGGAGGATACCGGAGCACCTGGAGGAAACCCCCGAAGCACAGGGAGAACATGCAAACATGCACACAGGGCGGAGGCAGGATTTGAGCCCCCAACCCCAGAGGGGCTAACTACCAAGCCACCATGCCCCTTCGCTCTGTTTCAGTTAAACTTCTTTGTTGCTGTTCTTTTGGCTGCTCCCGTTAGGGATCATTGGTCCGTATGTTTGATTTGGCACAGGTTTTACTCCAGATGCCCTTCCTGATGCAACCCACCCATTTTATCTGGGCTTTGGGACCGGCGCTGAGAGTACACTCCCAGTGGCTGGGTTGGTTCCCTGCCTTTTAAATTTCCCGTTATTTTTGAATCACCTTCATGAAGAAAATCAAGGCGATCTGGCCCAAGCAGCACAGGTTTCCATAGATGAAGCTGGCAATTTTTCAGCCTGTATGACCAACTTTATGACATGTACCAGGTTTATTTGCACAAATAAATAAAATAGGATGAAATGAAAACCTAAAACAAGCTATTTAATTCAACCAGAGATCTTAATGAATTAGATTAAGAGATTAAACAAAACATCAAACATAACCATGCATAGCAAATAATGATTTATTGAATTCAGTAGAGTATAACATCCAAAGGATTCATACAATTAGCAAGGGTGAGACTCTTCTATAACGGGATATGGGACAAACAAAACAATTTAGTCATTTAGCATGAAAATGTTCAAATATTTGTAGTTTTTCCAACATAATCCTTAAAACACATCTAATTATACAGGGTTTCCCAAAGGTCTCCATACACAGAGGAAATTAACACTTGTCTTGAATGTCTTCCAACATTTTTCATACTTATATTTTTAAAGATAGCAACGTATTGAAATCATTCTCACAGCTGGATCGGGAAGCTGTCGCAAGGTTGCGATGGACTTTAACAGGAAACATGGCGAGCACATACACAACACTGTTGCCAAACTTATTAACAAATTCAAAACGACTGGACGTGTTGAGGACCAACCGACTAGTGGACGTTCACGGACATGCATTGACGAAGGCACAACCGAAGTGGTGCTGGCATCCTGTGTATGGAGACTTTTGGGACACCCTGGAGTTTACATGTTAATCATTCAATGACTTCAGTAAGGCACAACTGCATTGTGGCCATCACATCATTCTGATTTTAAACTCTAAAACTCTAAGTCATTTCTTTATCCACATAACAAAGTGTGAAAAAAAAAAAGAATTACATTGCTTAGCTGGCAAAATTGTAGCAAACGTTGATACTTTTTAATGTCAGCATTAATTAGAAATACCCTTAGTGTCTGTTGTACCTTACTGCAACACTATTACAGTGATTAACATTGTAGTATTACAACAGACACTCTTCTAGGGTGTGTCTAGTTAATGCCGGAAATTAAAAGATCCCAGCAGATAAACAATGAAACCACCGCAACCACTGCACTTTTGATAAACCTTTTAACATGTCAGCCAACAAAAGACTAGGCAAGTCCAAGGCAAGTCTCCTTAAGACTAGGCACTTAAGGAGAATGAGAGAAATGTGACTTACACTAGAGTTATGTGTACTGAGCCTACAAAACACTGATCATCACCAACACAAAGCTGTCCTGCACACTGAAGAAATGTTTGAGTTCTCATGTCTAAGTTATTTTTCCTAGTGTTTCCTCAGCATTAATAATGTTCACATTTCCGTTGAGACAGATGGACAATTTAGAAAAAAAATTAAAAAATTAAATTAAAAAACAATTTACTAGACACCCGACTACGCATATGCTTTTTTCATCTTCTTGAAAATTAGCGTATGGAGAATGTTATTCATTTACACTTGTAGCGCTTTAAAGTCTTGAAGCTTAAATGATATGAGAAAGAACAAGTGCTCTTGTTAGGTGTGTGCTGCAGTTTTAAATGCAATGAGTGAGAGAATTTCCACACATCATATCTTGGATGGCCCAGCCACAGCAGATGAACCTCCCTGCTTATACACGTGGACGGAGTTCTGGTGGTGGTGGTGGGGAGGAAGAGGGAGGGGGAAAAAAAACAGCAGTGTTTTTCTCCAGTAGGCACAATTGTAACTTGTCATTGATGTGTGCTGTCAGTATGAAGCCTTACCTTCATGCTCTCTGCATTATACTTGTCAAGCAGCGCCTGAACACGAGAGCCGTAATCCTGGTGCACTGCCATCAGGCGCTGGACCTGTAAAGACAAGGGGAAAGACAGAGAGACGGTGCTCCAAAACTGTCCAGAACATCAGAGATAAGTGGAACGAAAGATCAGCAAAGACTTTACCATGCGCTTCTGAATGAAGAGCTGAGCTCCTTTCAGATGTCCTGCCATGTTTTGGCATAGACGCTCGCGTTCAGCCTCGTTCAGGACCTTGGTGAAAAAAGTGCGAACCTACAGGAGTACAAAGACGATTAGAAAGCACTACACATTTAATCCCATACCTACATACGGGGTTAG
>CM040983.1:23425040-23485600 GCA_022985145.1 Pangasius djambal | reverse complement strand
AACCCACCAATCCCCCATAATATCACTTGTTCGTGTGACCCGTCCATACCTGGGTCACATTATCTTCATCTGAGCTGTTGTAGCGTCCGACATCAGGAGAGACTCTAAACTTGGACTCCATAAAGCGAGGCTGACAATCTGGGGCACTGAAGCTGTTGGGATAGTAGTTCGGAGCTCCACCTGTATTTATAAAAAAAAAATAAATAAAAATTCGGTTCAGTGGAGTGGTGCTGGATCAGAGAGCTGTGAAGTGTGCAAGCGTGCAGCTCTGAGTTCAGTCATCTGTCAATGTATGCACAGTGTGTGTGGCCGAGACGTGATCTTGAACCTGAGTGTGTAAAACTAAGGACAAGAGATAGCACGTGTGGGAGAATTTCTCACCCTGGTTGTCAGTCATACACATGGGTCCATCTCTCTGATAGTTGGCCACGCGGGCACGATAAGGGCAATTAACAGGTAGCTGGAGGTAGTTGGCTCCAAGCCGGTGGCGGTGGGTGTCAGGGTAAGAGAAGAGACGACCCTGTGCAGAAAATCATATATCAGACGAACAACACAGCAAAGACAGAGGACAGACCAATTACGCAATATTAAAAGAACAAGGACAGAGACACTTGTTTTAGTGTCCAGATTTTCCAGTTAAATATACAGACCTGTATATATGTAAACCATTACTGCTTCTCAGTAACAGGTTTTGTTTGCATTTGCTTAAAAAGAAGTCTTACTGTTAGATTACATAGAAGCAAGTATTTATAATAACAGAAGAACTGCCATGCCGAGACAAGCAGACAATACTGGCATTTCATGCTTTTTTTTTTTTGCTACCACAGTGACGCACAGTATAAGATATAAACACTAGAAAGGATTTTTAGAATGGATTTTCTATAAATGTAATACAACAAAGACAAATTTATGTCCTATGACTATTACGTTGCCAAAGTAATTGTTGTGCAATTATATTTTAGCAACATGGAAAAGAAGCAGCTAAGTGATAAAGATGATCAACGTGATCTCATCTACCAGATTTTCTGTCTGTGCAGCTTTGCATATCTCATATTTTATATTCTTTTAGCTCAGAAATCTGACAACGTTTATGGATGTTGTCCTAAACAGACCTTTAATATATGCTACCATGCCAGACTGTGTGCAGTTCCACACCCTCTGGGGTGCTAACGTGCCTTGATAGTTAATGCCTACCCACCCTCCATCTGCTATGAAACTGGTGGTTTATCAACCACATGTTAGCAGGACCACTCGTTCTTCCGTCGGAGCAATGGTGCTTTTCTGAGAGATTGCACAGTGCACAGGACCACAGCTGTGGCTTTGAGCTCGGTGACACGGCATCAGACCTACTGAGTTCAGAACAGCTCTGAACTACTTTAACCTTACACTCTCACTCACTGACTCTCACTCACTGACTCTCACTCACTGACTCTCACTCACTGACTCTCACTCACTGACTCTCACTCACTGACTCTCACTCACTGACTCTCACTCACTGACTCTCACTCACTGACTCTCACTCACTCCTCTTTATTAGGAACACCTGAACATTCATGCAGTTTTTAATGCATTTTTTAAATGAATTTTTTATGCATGTGTGTGTGTGTGTGTGTGTGTGTGTGTTTGTTATAAAGGTTAAGGTAGTCCAAAGCTGCTGAAGACTAATTTCTAACACCAATGCCTAATTTCAAGGCAGTTTGTGACGATGTCTTGTCACAAAGCAGAGGTGACTGCGGCAAGAACTCATTGCTATGAGTCAATATGAAACTTCACCCAGACATGCGAAGGTGTAGTATTCCATACGATCTCTGTTATACCTCATGGTCCTTATTGTAAAGTCGGCCCGCTCGGCAACCCTTTTGGCAATACTCACCCAGAGTATAAGAAAGACTCCTATCTAGTTGAATGGAACCGGACCCAAAAGACAAGAGACATGGAGACAGAAACCCAAAATCTGACAAGATGCTGTTTTAAACATAGATTTGACGCTGAAATTGGACAAAACCACATCATTTGTTGTCCTTGGCTCCATTAACATCCAAAAACAAACACACTTGGTCAAGTCACTCCAGCTATATATACATAGTATTACAACAAGCAAGGCTTAAACAAACCAACCTTTTTTTGTTTGTTTTTTTTTTTAAAGGCTTTATACCTTTTTCTTTTTTTTTTTTTTTTTAAAACCTTTTTAATGGTAATGTGGTCATCAGATGAGTGAGTAATTTACATAACTACATAATTTCTTTTACACCCTCTGTAGTGCATAACATAGCATCAGCTAAAAAAAAAAATAAAGAAGAGAGACTGTAAGTGTGTGAGACTGTACCTGCAGCATCTTGTCGGGACTTGGCTCGATACCTGGTGGCATGTTACTGGGGTCAAACGCCAGCTGCTCCACCTCAGCAAAATAGTTTACAGGGTTTTTATTCAACACGAAGCGTCCAACTGGAATCAGGGGGTAGTCGCTATGGGGCCATATCTGAGAGATTTAAAAAAAAAAAAATTAAAAAAAAAACTCTAAATGAACAGAATTTACTAACACATTATTATTAGCAATAGTATTATAATCCTATTATTAAATTTGTTTAATCACGAAAAATATTTAATCATCTCAAAGCTTGAAGAATTGGTTCTTCAACATGGTATAACATCACACCCGTAGGTATAACATGGCTACTGAGAGGAGGTTAGGTCACCTTGGTCAGATCAAATGGGTTCCATGGGTACTTCTCCGCCTGCTCAAAGGTCATGACCTGGATGTAGAAGGTCCAGGAGGGGAAGTTGGCATTGGCGATGGCGTTGTAAAGGTCACGGATGGCGTAGTCAGGATCAGTGGAGGCTAAACGGTCTGCCTCCTCCACAGTCAGATTCTTAATGCCCTGATCAGTCTGACAGGAAGAGAGGGTGTGTCACTCATACACACACACAAAAAGACATAGACATACAAGTGCAAAAGCAACTACACACCTTGTAGTGGAACTTGCAGTAGACAGGGTTGCCTTCAGAGTTTATCAGTTTGAAGGTGTGGGATCCGTAGCCATTCATATGGCGATGTCCATCAGGTATTCCACGATCGCTGAAGAGGAAAGACACCTGCAAGAAGAGAGAAAGAGAACAAAAATGCTCACACAACAGGGACAGCTGAGATGAGTGTATTGGTTGGATCACATTCTGTATTAACAGTATGAATATTCTTAACTTATGTTAGTTATATTATTCTGCAAAAGAACACTGTAATGAAAAACTATACAAAGATTTTTTTAGGGTTTGTAATTTTTTTAAAAAAACCTAGTTATTACATCAAACGGTTTGCTTTGACGCTTGACCTGTTTATTCAACTTAATTAAATTTCACCTGTTGACAAGACATCATTTAGAAAGCGACACTTCGTCTTTACAAAGCCCCACAGTTGACGGTATGTCAAAGCAAAAAACAGTAAATCGAGTACAATCTCTGAGGTCATGTGGAGAATCTGTCAGAAAGGCAATCATCTTTGTAACACTCCACTAACCAAGACTTTACGCTAAAGTGGCCAGATACACTATATTGCCAAAAGTTTTGGGACACCGCTCCAAATCATTGAATTCAGAGGTTCCAATCACTTCCATGGCCACAGGTTTATAAAATCAAGCACCTAGGCATGTAGACTGCTTCTACAAACATTTGTGAAAGAATGGGTCGCTCTCAGCAGCTCAGTGAATTCAAGCGTGGTACCGTGATACCATTTGTGAAATTTCCTCACTACTAAATATTCCATGGTCAACTGTTAGTGGTATTATAACATAGTGGAAGCAATTGGGAACAACAGCAACTCAGCCGCGAAGTGGTAGGCCACGTAAAATCACAGAGCGGGGTCAGCGCATGCTGAGGCACACAGTGCGCAGAAGTCACTAACTTTCTGCAGAGTCAAAAGCTACAGACCTCCAAACTTCGTGTGGCCTTCAGATTAGCTCAAGAACAGTGCATAGAGAGCTTCATGGAATGGGTTTCCATGGCCGAGCAGCTGCATCCAAGCCACACATCACCAAGTGCAATGCAAAGCGTCGGATGCAGTGGTGTAAAGCACGCCGCCACTGGACTCTAGAGCAGTGGAGACGTGTTCTCTGGAGTGACGAATCACGCTTCTCTGTCTGGCAATCTGATGGACGAGTCTGGGTTTGGAGGTTGCCAGGAGAACAGTACTTGCCTGACTGCATTGTGCCAAGTGTAAGGTTTGGTGGAGGGGGGATTATGGTGTGGGGTTGTTTTTCAGGGGTTGGGCTTGGCCCCTTAGTTCCAGTGAAAGGAACTCTTAATGCTTCAGCATACCAAGACATTTTGGACAATTCCATGCTCCCAACCTTGTGGGAACAGTTTAGGGATGGCCCCTTCCTCTTCCAACATGAGTGCGCACCAGTGCACAAAGCAAGGTCCATAAAGACATGGATGAGCGAGTCTGGTGTGGAGGAACTTCACCCGATAGAACACCTTTGGGATGAATTAGAGCGGAGACTGCAAGCCAGGACTTCTCATCCAACATCAGTGAGTGACCTCACAAATGCGCTTCTAGAAGAACGGTCAAATATTCCCATAAACACACTCCTAAACCTTGTGGAAAACCTTCCCAGAAGAGTTGAAGCTGTTATAGCTGCAAAGGGTGGGCCAACTCCATATTAAACCCTACGGATTAAGAATGGGATGTCATTGAAGTTCATGTGCATGTAAAGGCAGACGTCCCAAAACTTTTGGCAATATAGTGTACAAGCTTATCACTAGTACAAAGCACATGATGACCTGCTTAGAGTTTTCCGGAAGGCACATAAAGGAGTCACAGGCCACAAAAAGCATGTCTATCACCTGATGAAACCAAGATTGCGTGCTTTGAACTAAATACAAAGTCACTGGAGAAAACCCAGGCCCTGCTCATCCCCTGGACAATTCCATCCCTACGGTGAAGCATGGTGGTGGCAGCATCATGTTGTGGGGATGCTTTGTAAATAAAATTACAAAATTCTGTATAAACATGTTCTGTCTGTTTAATTCACGGGGTAGACCAAAGGGAAACAGGCTGAACTTTAGGTGAGGTTGCAACATAACAAAATGAAAAACTGAAGGATTCTGAATATTTGCTGAATGAACTGCATATGGGCAACATGCATGGAGAATGCTTAACAATGACGGAGAAACCTTGTACGGTGTTCTTTATGTCCGTCTCAACTAGCTCAACTAAGTTAACACCCAACATAAAATCACTTTTCCACTGGACAATACTTTATTAACTATGAAATGAATAGTCCAGGACAATAAATAATCACAAAAATGTCCTTATAATGTCTGGATCGAATCGCTATACTGCACTGTAGAACGTTATATTGCTCTTTTCAGTGGTGTTTCAGGCAATGCTATAGTTTTTTTAAATACAATTGAATGTTTGAAATGCAGTTACTGTTCAGTGAAAAAGCGTGTACCAGCATCAGGACAATACAAGATACACTATACAGCCAAAGGTTTGTGGACATCTGACCATCACACCCATATGTGGTTCTTCCCCAAACTGCTGAAATACAGTTAGAAGCACATAATTGTACAGAATGTCTTTGTGTGCTGTAGCTTTACAATTTCCCTCCACTGGAACTGAGAAGTTCCAAACCTGTTCCAGCATGACGATGCCCCTGTGCACAAAGCGAGCTCCATGAAGACATGGTGTGTGAAGGTTGGAGTGGAAGAACTCGAGTGTCCTGCACAGAGCCCTGACCTCAACCCCACTGAACACCGACTGCACCCCAGACCTCCTCGACATCCCAATATCAGCACCTGATCTCACTAATGCTCTTGTAGCTGAATGAACACAAATCCCCACAGCCTCGCTCCAACATCTAGTGGAAAGCCGTCACAGAAGAATGGAGTTTATTATAACAGGAAAGACGGATGAATTCTTGAATGAGATGTTCAACAAACACGTTATATAGTGTACAAGCAGGTGTATTGACATAACATGACATAATGTGTATTATAACATGACACCATGGCTGAAATAGGTACAATTTGAGCAGGTTCTGCAATAAACTTAACTAAAACCAAAAGCAACTCATTAACCAATAAAAAAGTAAAGAGTATTGAACACAAAATCTCACAAACCTGATGCAGAGATTCTGGACGCAGGCTCCAAAAGTCCCACACCATGTCAGGGTCCTTCAGGTGAGTCTGAGGATTCCGCTTCTGAGAGTGGATGAAGGACGGAAACTAGGCACGCACAAATACACAAAAACTCAGCAAGCATACAGAAAACGTGTTAGTCCAAGAAATCAGGATCTCTCTCTCTCTCCCTCACCAATAATGCATCCCTGATGAAGAAGATGGGTGTGTTATTGCCTGTCAGGTCCCAGTTTCCGTCTTCAGTGTAGAATTTCACTGCGAAACCTCGGGGGTCCCGGACTGTATCAGCTGAACCAGACTCACCAGCTAGAAACACAGATGTAGTTTGAAGAAACAGTGTGGAGGGAGAACTAATTCTGCTGCACATATCACTATGACAAGCTCTTGCACCATGGTGCATGCCATGAGCACTAGTTCTATGTTTGTTTTGATCCAAAGAAGGGGTTCATGGGTAAAAGGTTGAGGCTGGGCGGTGTGTCTGGGGCCGTGTCCAGAAAAGGGCAACAGTGTGATAGTGCCAATATAATTCTTTTATCTGACTTTAACCAAGCATGTGCAGTGAGATAAGGGAGACAGAGAAGAGTCAAGCTGCAGTTCTTTTTGTCAGAGTGGGCATGCTCACACATTACTATATGGTGCTACCATAATTATTGGCACCCTTCATAAAAACAAGGCAGAATTAATTAATGAAACGTACAAAATATGCAGAATAGACCCTATATATTCTTTATTAGTATGTGAAATCCACAACTTTCTCTGACTCATTTTTCTTTTCCTGTAGAGGAAATTTGAGAAAAAAAAAAAAAAAAAAAAAAATTCGCTATATGGTTGACTTTAATAACTCAGAGGTAAGTATCGATTATCGGTGTTATTGCATCACTCTGCCGCAAAATGAACGACTTTCTTTTCGTTTTTCATTTGCTGCCCTCTAGTGGACACCCTCAAGTAACATGACTATGAAGGGAGACCCCAGTGCGAGCGCTCGCACACTGCAACTTCACGTGAACAAAAATACTCAGAAGTATAAAACGGGCCTCACCCGAGCTCTGCCTTGCTTCGTTTCAAAGGTATTATGTGCAAAGCATGTGTTATGCCGGCACTGATTGGCACAATGTTCCAAACAAAAAAAAAAATAGTCAAAATATACACCATGCAAACTCCTGAAGTGCATGATAAATACTGAGCTCTACTTAATAATGTTTTGGAAAAGTAATAATATCTTATTAGTATTATCTTAGTAATAATATCTTATTGTTTTATTACTGGTTTATTCATTATATTATATGAATGGCAGTTTATGGAGAGGAGATAGCAAGTGTGTCTCACCCACAGTAGAGAATCTCACAGCGATGGGAGTTGTCTTGCCCACATGCTCAAACACCTTGGCTTTGCAGTAGCGCGTGATGTCATGAGTCACCTCAAAATAGCCAAATGCACCTGCAGAGAGGGAAGAGGAGAGAATCAAACTTCTGCACCATCATTCTACTCAGCAAGTCAACAGCCACTGCACAAGTTCCATGTTTCCCTGATCAGCCACTTGCTTACTGTAAGCGCTCTTTTATTTCCACAAAGCAAGATTCAAAATCTTAAGAATCCTTAAGAATGTTCTTTGGGGCTTTAGTGCAGCCTTGAGGCTTTTATTTCAGCAGTTCAGGATTAATGCGCACTTACTGCCATCCAAGCAAACTTCTGACGCTTTGACAAAGCAGAAAAAGCACTTTATTTTGGGGATTGCTGTGTGTGTGTGTGTGTGTGTGTGTGTGTGTGTGTGTGTGTGTGGATTTGGGTCATGCGGCAGTTTGGAAAAGCCCTCTCTGAAACTGACCGTATGCATTCCCCGCCCACCTCCAGTGCGATTTACGAGTAGAGACATGGCAGTGAACGGGAGGTGGCCCTGGTGGTGGTGATATAACTAACTACTGGCTGCAGCTACTCTATTACCTGAACCACTGTACATATCTCACAGTAAGGTGCAATTCCTTTAAAGCACGACATCATTTCATTTCATTAATGGATGCTATTTTTTGCACTGAATGATGAATGTTGAAAATTAAACAATGTAGTGTTTAACTATGCAGCTCAGTCATTAAAGTAGTTTAGCAGTTGGAGTCGTTTTTATTTTCCCCAAGTCCATTCATGGAACAGTTTATAAGGAGTCAGTGTTTAGATTAACCTCTAACGTAACAAGCTGCTTAATGTCTACATTATTTTGCCCATTCAAGCTTAAATCATAACAGGAGTCAATTATACAAGCATCTTAAACTAGGAAACATTGATTTTCTATTAGAAAATTTGGTATAACCTTCAACAACATTATTTTTGAATGGACATGAATAAAATGTGTGCTTTCACATGTCACATCTTCCTGGTCCTTCTACTGTTCTGAAAGACCTATGAAAGCTTGTCAGATGAAATACGGGATCCCGTCAGAGAACAACCCCAAAGATGACGAATCTTTAAACGCACACACACCACCACAATGGACTGGTTGGTCAACTTGTATTTGAGTGTTTGTAAGCACGGACCTGCTCCTTTGGCATGCACCACCCTTTCAGGGATGCGCTCGCGGTCAAAGTGGGCCATCTCGTCAGTGAAGACGACATCCTGCACCAGCAGCGGCCCTCGGGGTCCCGCCGTCTGAACATTCAGCTTATCGCCAACGGGAACACCTGCTCCTGTGGTCAACACGTCGGCTCGCTGAAACAGGAATGGATTCAAAGCTGAAGTAGGGGAAGTGTAAGGAAACAGAGACACTAGCATCTATGCATGAGATTAAGCTTCTCCACGAGTTCTCCGCATCACTGCATTGCTGTGCTCCCTCAATGACCACAGCCACCACCTTCCTGAAGGCACTCATCCAACCTTGCGCTGTGCCACGTTCCCTTGAAGCATCACAGCTCAACTCAGCCAAACATGCCACAAGATATAAGGAAGATCTGCATCAAGACTTGTCAAGACCAAGGCACCATCTGTCTTCAAATGAAGGGGGAAAGACGCTACTACTTTAGCACGATTTTTAACCATGATGTGTTTTTGATGGAGACTATAAAGCATCTGCTAAATGCTGTAAATGTAAATGTCAAGTCAAGTCAAGTCAGGTTCAAGTGGAGTTTACTGTCATTTCAGCCACATACAAGTACATAGTGAAACGAAACAACGTTTCTCCAGGACCGAGGTGCTACATAAGACAAACACAGAACTACAGGGACTACATAAATTATACATAAAGTGCAAACATGTGCAGACAGCACAATGACTACAGGGACAGACAATGGGCTCAGTAAGTCCCAGTGCAGCACCGACCAGTACACAGTTCTGTTAGAAAGTGAATCCAGTGACAATAGTGCAAAGAGTACAATATAAGTAGCTGAAATAGTGTAAACATAAGAAGTACAAACATAAGAATGTAAAACAGGTCTGGAGGTTTGGTTACTTCATGAACACAACTCTTGTTTTGAATTCAGTGAATGTTTGTCCTTTTCTTAGGGTCTTAAAGAACCAGGCTTTGAGAACATTGTGGACTTTAGAGGGAAAATGACGCTGATCAAATGGTCTGAATGATCTACTCTACATTAAACACCAGGATTATTGTGCTGGGAGTGAAGGATCCTGGGCCTTGATTACATAACCGCACGGTTTAGTGACCCTGTTACAAATCAACCCTGCGACCTCGTGTGAACTGTAAAGCTGCTCTCTGATTGGCTGGCTGTTTGATAAAGCCAACCAATCCCGTTAGTGGATTTAAACAGGCGAGTCTAAAGGAAAACAGTTGCTAGTACTTTAGACTCGTGGTTATTGCAAGGCTGGAAACCTGAATCACTTTCTTTCACTTGATCTATGCGACTTTCCAGATGTGTAAAATTACAGACTATTCACAAACATAACATTTATTATTCACAACCATAACACACACACACACACACACACACACACACACAAAAGATAACTAGCACGAGCTCCTTACTGGCTAATCCAATGCACCAGGCTAGTCGCTATGTGCACAAAGTGTGACTGCTTGTAACTTAGTTGTTTATGAAGAGAAATAAACACGACACTAAATAAACAGTGAATAAATAAGAAAATAAGCCTGCAGTGTGTGTGTGACCTTTGCCTCCATTACTCCTTGCACAGCTAGCACGCTGCTCACACTAGCTTTAGATTTAAAAAGCGAACCTGAGATCCTCTGCTTTCTTTCCACAGCTTCATCTGATCCGTGGCCTTTTCTCTGTTTTCCGCCATCTTTCTTAAAACTGCAAGGAACACCAACTCCAGGAAGGCTTGTGATAAAGGTTCTTGGTGTAGCTGCAGTTTATCTCTCACTGTTTTTGTTCCTGAAGTTCCGTAAGCCCCGCCCTTGACCCCGCCCTTTTTTCCTGATTGGTCACTGAAGAGCGACATAGCTGCTGGATCTCTTCTCCTTCTTCTTCTTGAAACACGAACATTATATACACTTTCGTTCAATTGCAAACTTTCAACCTTAAAGTTTGAACTTTCAACAGTAAAGTAAAATAAATAAAGTAAACAAAAGGTGCCATTGGAAGGTAATATTATAAAGAACACAATAAGGGTGTCCAAGTGGGTATATATCTATCAAATAAATACTTTGTAAAGCTCACAAATTTTTAAGGTCTTTATAGCTTTCTTATTCAAAGAGTCTCTAATATTTCCATGTTATGAGCACATGGTATGGCTGCAGCCCATCCTGAAAGTGGTCCTGACCCAAAGGCACCACCTTTACAGTACAGTGCGTTTCATTCAGGAGCAGCTGTAATTATTTTGTGAATTTTAAGAAACGAATTTTAAGACGTGTCACTACTCAATCCAAATTTATTAATCAACAATTGTATACAAGACAAGGGCTGTAGACAGAGCACATGCCAAGGGATAATAGCCAAGGATTCATTCATAGCCAAACGTAATAAAGTGCCAAAGCAAAATATCAGAGAAGAAGAAAAAACAGAGAGAAATTGAGGAGAACAGATACATACATCACTTACATACAAAAAAGTATACAAAAACACCAAAATATGAGCAGTTTTAGCAGCTTTTTTTTTTGTTACCAGAAGTGGACAAATTTTTAATATAGATCCCAATGTCTCTTTGAAAGTGAGAAAAAAGTGGTTAATTTTTAATACTTTACATTTATGGATAAAACTGACAAACCCAAGCTGTAAGTCCCTATATATGAAATCCAGAATGAATGTCCTGCTAAAGTTTTTTGTGTGATCACAAAACCTAAAGAGATGGAAAACAGTCTCTGGCTGCGAATCACAAAAAGTACAATTCGCATCCATATTCAACTTGCTCATTAGGGATAAATCCACATATTTACAATTCATTTTGTTTTAAATTAATTTGAATCCATTTATTTCTGTAAAGCTGCTTTGTGACAATGTCCATTGTTAGAAGCGCTATACAAATAAAATTGAATTGAATTGAATTGAATTAAGCTTAAATCTTGACACAAGAAAGGTTTTAACTGGATAATAGCAGTGAATAAGTCTCTTTGACATTATTTACCAGCAGATACGCTTTAGGAAGAGTCCAAACCCTCTTCCACAAAATATTCCTACATGAGGAACAGAGACACCGTCGTTTTGAAATAGAGCATGTATATTTCTATTATCTTTTGATGTGAGCGGATTAAAACATATTCTCCGTATGTGTGTGATCTGGGTCTGGAAGACTTTTATTTTATAGAACCTTGTTATAATCCTTAAACAATGTAATGACACCCTCAGGGATAGCATCGAGTACAGTAGCAAACTGTTTGGGAATATTAGAAGGAATAGGAATATTATAGGAATATTACAGTGAGAGAGAAACTCTTGGTATGTAAAGTGGCCATCCTTACTGAATAAATGACTCACCAGATTGACCCCATGTTTAAACCACGTCTCAAAGAATAAGTACTCAGGTATAAAGTTCCAAATATTGGATGGATTCCTCAAGTGATTTCTCAATCAATTAATTTTAAAAGTATTATTTAAAATTGTAAAATCAACAAAGTTAACACCCCCATTACAATAGGGATTTGAAAAAACAGATTTTTTAATATAATGTGTTTTAATTTCCTTACAAAATTATACAGTAACGGATCAATCCTCTTGCACGATGTTCTATAAAGGTCAAAAGAAATGGCTGCGTATGTGAATGAAGTATCTTCCGCCTTAGAAAGGAGAATACTTCCTTTAAAAGATAAGTCTCTCTAAACCCACTGATTAAATTTAAATCACATCTAATTTTCTGATTTTTAGAAATTATTATTCCAAGGTAGGTAACTGTCTGTTTAACTGGGATATTATGTATATTGGAGACAGTATATTGTTTGATTGGCATTAATTCACATTTGAGCACATTGAGATGAAGACCAGAAGAATTAGGGAAAAAAATCTGATCGTGTCAAGGGCTAAGGGGATCTGGTCTGAACTTTTTTTTTTTTTTTTTTAAAGGGTAGTACCATCAGCCAAGTGGCTGATGATAACTTCCTTTCCCATGACTGTAACTCCTCAGTGTTTTTTTGGACAGTGGTGGTTTCCTTTGTGGTATCCTTCCATCAACACCATTCTTGTTCACTGTTTTCCTGATAGTGGACACAAGTTTCATGTCTCAAGGCATGTCTCAAGTTTGCCAAAAACCCACCTGAATGTTCCGCAATGATTCTGGAAAAATATTCTGTGGACAGATGAGACAAAAGTTGAACGTTTTGGCAAAAATCCACGACACAAATATGAAGCATGGTGTAGGGAGCATCATGGTTTGGAGCTGCTTTGCTGCCTCAGGGCCTGGACGTGTTGCAATCATTGAGGGAACAATGACTTCAAAACTGTATCAAGACATTTTATAAGAGAATGTCAGGGCAACAGTCCATGACCTCAAGATTAAGAGATGTTGTTTGAAAACACGAAATAGGATAAAAATTAACAGATTTTATTGTTGGTGGAATGGGAGATTATATTACAATCACATACTATAAAACGATGAGGAAATAATTTAAATTATAGAAACTGTCATAAAATTAAAGCAATGTTTTAAAGTACTCAACACAATTTTAATTGCTTGTATAAAAGTGCATATAATTAAGTATCAACTGAATTTTATTAATCATGTTGTGATAAGTGGCATTTAATTTTCCAGATACTGTAAAAAAAATCTGCATGTAAATATATTGAATTTCTTATCAAACGATTGTGTGATGGGCATAACAGGGTTATGGCTTATGTGACAAAAGGTTTATAATAAATCCTGGGATGGGTTAAGACTTTGGGAGAATAGAGGCAATGTAGAAAATTTGTCATGAACAGAAAGTGTCAGTAATCAAAGAACACCGTGTTTTGTTCTGCCACTCAGAGTGGTTTTGTCAGTGTGGTAAGAACGGCACACTATTCTTTCTGTAAAAAAGGTGTAAACGTGTTTATTATGTGTTAAACTACGGCATTACAGTGTTATGACAAGAAAAGGGCTCTCTATTTCTGAAAGGTTTGTTTTCTTCTCTGACGTTTCTTAAGCCAACTCATGATCTATACTGTGTGTGAGCACTTAAAACCTCCGAGTTACATTTCTCTGTCCTGAAACTCGCCTGCTCTTCTACTGGGCTTGCAGACTGTGTAGATTCTACAACGCTATTATGTTATACCTGATGCAGTGAGAATATATAGTGAATAGGAAGCAAGTTAGGATTTGGTTCACCTGAAACATTCCCGCATGAGGACAAGGAAAGGTTTATGAATCCTGGTGTACGTATGAAATCTAAAATCGAGTTAAAGGAAATTCCACACAATCGTCAAATTATCACGGAAACATAAAGTTGTGAGAACAGGGACAAAACTACTTTTAAAATGTTCGCTTGTCTATATTTCACTGCATTTACCTTCTCTGATGGAACTATAGAGAAAGCTGCATCGTTTATACATCAGATATATGGAGTACTGCTTCAGACACCAAAAAAATCCATAACACAAAATAATGGCAAATCCACAACACAGGGTTTTTTTTTTTTTTCATAATGATGTTTTCCAAAACAAGAAAAAATTTTAAATCTATACTTTTTGTGTTTATTTACGTCTCTTTTATGTTATACGTGTGATGCTTTCTGTGATGGTCTTTAAAATTCAGTGTGTAGAAAATGCTTGTCCATTTGATGTCACATCTATAACGTTGTTCTGGGATGTGGAGTTCCAGCACTGGCGTGACAATTTATAAGAAAATTAATCAAATGCATTCAAATTTGAAGACAGTTCTAAAGGAACGTGCTCTATATTTGTCCACTATTCAGTATTTACATTTATGATTTCTAATTTACTTTTGATATAGGTAGCATGCCTATATGTCAGATCCAGGAAAAAAATTTTAAAAAACGTTTTTAACTGCTCATGGAAGTGACTTTATAAATATTATTTCATTAGGAAAAGTCACCCTTGTGGCACTGCACCTGGAGAATATAACAATCAATGATGTAGTTCAGTGGTTAAGTGGTTCAAATCCTAGCACTGCCACCTATGCAGTGAAAAAGGGTTTCACTCTATACAGGAACAGACTCTTGTCTAATGTGATTAAAGTAACAATGTTGGTTGATGAAAGTCTTTTATTACTCATTTCACAAATATAATAATACATTTTATTTATAAAGCACTTTACATTTTAAAGAAAATATATAATTCACAAAGTATTTTGTGTTTTTCTGATGGACATCAACAGAACATCATTCTCAAGAAAGATAATGCTGCTTGCTATGTAATAGTCTTCCTATGCAATTAAAAAAAAAAAACAAAAAACAGCAAATTTACTTTATCCTCTGCCAGCCACATGAATTTGATTATATGGTGAGAAACACACCATCAGCACTATAAAAAGTATGATGGAATTAATGAAAAGCGCAAGCGCAAAGCCATTGACACAACACGCATTGGAGCCATACATCTTCGCTCCAGTCATGTCTCCCATCAGCTTCCAAGGACAGTAAAAGATTACCTTTGACAGTTACAAATTTAGTGCCAGTCGATGTCTGGAAGCTCTTTACCGTGCTCAGACATTTATGTATTATAAGAACTGGGATATTCTCAGGAAGACGACTGACGATGCATTTTATAAATATGTAAATATTATTTTTATTGGTTTTTTTTTTAAATAAAAAAGTACATAATAATAAATGAATAAAATATTATTTAACAATAATTTATAAAGCGGGAATTATTCAAAACTAATCAATGTTTGGGTTTCCAAGGTGAAGACTGCTGAAAAATAAAACATTTTAAAGTGCAAAATAGGACTACTACTACTGCTAAAAAATATAATAATTAATAATAATAATAATAATAATAATAATAATAATAAAAAAATGTAATGAATATTTGTTTCTAAATATTCCCAAATATATATTTTTTAAATGGGCACATTTTCACCACAAGTAGTGTTCACACTGACTCACCTTCTAAATTCCTCTGTTATTTTTGACTCACCTTCATTGAGAAAATCAAGGCGATCAGGCCCAAGCAACACGGGTTTCCATAGTAGAGGCTGGCAATGGACCACACTGCATAGTCAGGTGGATGATTCGGCTTGGACAACCTGACTGTCCCTGCTCCTCTTCCATCACCCATAGGAATGCTCACTGGAGCGCTGGAGCTCTGCATCTTGCTCAGTGTTACGTCTTGCTGCACTGTTTGAAAAGCTCCAGGCTTCAGATTCAACTGTTTTTTATTAGAGGTTAGGGGGCAAGTCCTCATTTACATATGCTACTTGTCTAACAGTCACCTGGTATCTCTTTAGCTTCATTTCCCTTTCCTGGGACAGTTTTATGCAAACTCAGATTTGAATGTATGAAAATCACAAGATGACATTGAAAGAACTTTATTAAATCATTATTTAATAATTTCTTTTCTTTTATGGCCTACATTTTGATTTAATGACCTACTTGGCATGTAGCAAACATAAGCATGTATAGCAAATCCTCACTCACTCACGTTCCTGGTCAGGGTTGTGCTGACTCCGGAGCTTATCCTGGGAATGCTGGGAGGATGGAATGGCAGTTTCATGAATTAAACTTTGGTAAGGCACAATCACACTGTAGCATTCACATTTCTTTCTGAGCTTAATTGTGATTTTAAACTCATCATTGCTTTTTTCATATATCAAAGTGCTGGAAAGTAAATCAGTTATTTAGTTGGTAATGTGAGTTGTTGTGTTCTTATTCTTATTGTTGTGTTCGTATTTTGTACTCTTCACTTCTGTATCCCCCTTGACTTTATATCTTTGATTCTGTGTTTGCACCTGACATCAAGACAAAGTCCTAGTACTGTAGAGTGTCCTTTACTGTACCTGGCAATAAATTGTTTCTGATTCTGATTCTGAGCTGTTTTCTAGTCTTGCCTTTTTGTGCATGACCCCTGTCTAGTTCCTGGTTTTGTGTTTTGGATTTTGCCTTGACCTCTCTACTGACTGCTATTTTGACTCACCATTAATTTATGGACTTTTAGATTGAATTAGTGACAAATTCAATAAATTTGTCTGATTGTTTATTAAACTTATGTACATGGATTGTCATCTTTTGTTCTCACTCAAGATTAATGTTTCAAGCGTTCATGAGCAGATGGTTATTTATACAGTGTTCATTTAAAGCATTGCTATAACTGATGAAGAGAAAGAGAAAGGAAAGAGATAACAGCAGTTTTCTCCTTCTGTAGACATAAGTTTAACTTGTAATTGGTGCCCTCTGCCACTACTAAGTCTAGTCCTTCTTGTTATTAATTTGAATGCCATAAATACCCTTAAAATGTACTTCAATTAGCTATTGTATTTAATTAGTAATAAGCTATTGTAGAAAAACTATTTTAGACATTTTGACCTCGAACCCCTTGACCATCTTCTAGTGACAGTGATAATTCCATATAAATCCTACAGTCACCCATTCATTCTTGAGAAATCGCACTAACAAAAATCTTGGAGTGACGCATGGATGGACAGATGGATGGATGGACAACCTGAAAAAGTAATGCCTCCAGGACTTAGTGGCAGGGGCATAAAAATAAAAAAGACCTTTTTGGGGTTTTTTTTGTGTTATACTGTAATTACCCAGTATTAAATGTAAAAGGATAGAGGCACTTGATTTACTCTTAATATATCTTCAGTATAAATATACAGAAAACATGCAAAATCTTTGGTATATACAGAATATGCAAACCATTACTACTTCCTGGTAACAGAATGGTTTGTTTTTCTTAGTGTGTCCATGTACTTACACTATAACGTCATATGGCGAGATATGGATACACACTGCCCGGCCAAAAAGAAAGTCGCTGTTTAGATTTTAATAGGCAAATACATAAGAGTCTATGAATGGATCATTATTAGAGTGATTATAATGTTTCTAGCATGTTATATGTTTGGCAACAGTTCTTTTAATCTTAAAAGATGAAGTGTGTAGCTTTTTAGTTCTTTAATAACCATGTAGAAAGACGTATCATGGCCATATTCCAGGATGACCCTGCCAAGATTCATCAGGGTTAAAATTGTGAAAGAATGGTTCAGAGAGCATGAAGAATCATTTTCACACATGAAGTCCTGACCTTAACCTCAGTCAAAGGCTTTGGGATGTGCTGGAGGAGACTTTACAGAGTGCTCACCTCTTTCATTGTCAGTACAAGATCTTGACCAAAAATTGATGCACCTCTTGATGGAAATAACATCACAACATTTATTTCCATCAAGCGGTGCATCAGTTTTTGGTCTCAGAGGTGCCAATTCATGTGTGAAAATTATTCTTCATGCTCTCTGAACCATTCTGGCCATGATACGTCTTTCTACATGATTCAAAGTATACCACATCATGTGTCAAATATGGTAGAAGTGTTATGGCATGGGCATGTATGGCTGCCAATGGAATGGGCTCACTGGTGTTTATTGATGATGTGACTGCTGACAGAAGTAGCAAGATGAATTCTGAGGTGTATTGGGCTATACTCTCTGCTCACATTCAGCCAAATGCTACAAAACTGATAGACCGAATGACCCTAAACATACTGCGAAAGCAACTCAAGACTTTTTGAAGGCAAAGAAATGGAATATTCTTCAATGGCCTGATCTCAACCCAGTAGAGCATGCTTTTCACTTACTGAAGACAAGACTGAAGGCAGAAAGACCCACAAACAAGCAGCAACTGAAGGTGGCTGCAGTGAAGGCCTGGCAAAGCATCTCCAGGGAGGAAACTCAGAATTTGAGTTTTGAGAACATGGGCTCCAGGCATCAGGCAGTCATTGACTGCAAAGGATTTTCATCCAAGTATTAAAATTATGTCACTTTGTCCAAATACCTTTGAGCCCCTGAAAATGGTGGTACTTTGCTGAAAATGGCTGTAATTCTTAAATGGTAAATGCCATATTTTGTGGAACCTCTTAAAATAAAGCTGAAAGTCTACACTTCAATCACATTCTCTTTCTTGCTCTATGCAAGGAGGGTGGTCCATTGAGATACCTCACTCATGCTATCAGAGAACTGGAGCTCTGTCAAGCATTCATTTCGGAATCTCATTATGGGATCTCATGACTCCCAAATTGCCAGCTAAGCTTAACTTAAAGACCGAGGCCAAACATCAGACTGATGCGTCTGTTTGTGCTAAGGACAGAATGCGCCGGTGTGGGTTTAGTCACGTCAAACCTATAAAACCTGATAAATGGTGTGTGATGATGACCAACTTGATGCAGTGCAAAAATCCTTAATTGATATTCCCCGAAACCAGGCCTAGGACGTGGCCATTCCCCATGTGGAGTGAGTGCATAAGCCCGCTGGAGACTGCAGTCCCTTCTGGGAATAAGCTGAGACTGGCTTCCACGATCCAGCATTAGAGGCGTTGTTCCATGATCGGCCTACCAAAGTGAAGTGCAGCCCATGACACAAACAGCTGGTCAGATTTCCTGATCCCTGCTCTCTTGTCAACATAGGTCCTCAGCGTGTGGACTGGAAAGAGAGCCTGCTCCTGACTTTCAGAAACAATGGGAGGAGGATAGACAGCCAATAACATAATAGGCTGGCACGTCAGTAATGTCAATAACTCTGGGGATGAAAGATAGATTAAGATGATCCTGAGCCTTGCCCCGTAGAAATTGCATACATGATGGGTTTACTGACAAAGCGTGGATGCCACTGACGTGCCAGCAGTAGCAGCATCACCATTTTCAAACAGAGGACTTTGAGATCTAGCTAACCCAGAGGTTTAAATGGAGGTTCTGAAAATACCTCCATTACCCTATGTGGCAAGCCGAAATGGCAGCCAGGGAGAGAAGTAAAGTGTAAAGAAGTAGATGATGCTCTTGCATTCTGAATGGTCACGAAAATGCTATTAGGTAGCCTGGCCATAGTCAGGTTTAGCCTTTCATGGGCCAGGCCCAGAGAGTCTGTCGCTCCAGGTGAGGGTGAAATATTTCCCTGAAGGCCTGAGATAGGAGATTTCTGCATATCAGTAGGGGCCACGGGTGGCCACAAACTAGTTGAATATGCTGGCCAGCCAGTGCTTCACTGGCCCCTCTTCCATGCCCTGGTTAGGGCTGTGAGCTAGGTGGCACCCCACTTCTTCTTCCCCTGGTGAGTGACAGAGGGGGGAGCCTGGCTTCCTTATGTCACACTGGGGTTGAAGGAAATTTTTTGCCCATGTGCCTTTAGCGTCTGAAGGCTTGTTTGGGCCCTAAGTGGAGGCTTGATGTGGTGGCTGTCGCTTTGGGATGTGGAAAGCCTGTGGACAGGCCATCACCTGAGCAAACATCTGCCAAGGTGTCTGAGAGGGGGGCTGTTTGCTTCCTGGGGAGGCACAGTTGGAGCGCTTCACCCTCCCTCTTTTTTTTAATCACACTGCTTTTGCATTGTGGCCACTGCAAGTATGAACAGACCTTTTGGGTCCACAGGCACATCCAAAAACTGAGAGAGCATCAAGGCCATGGCTCTGCCAGATGCTTAACTACACATCTGTGGAGGCACAGGCAGAGGTCTATGTCCACCCACAATTCACCCCACAGTGCTGGGCTGGGTGAAGCTGTCATTTCTTCCTCCAGTTCTGCCTGATAGGCCTTGAGCAATGATGAGGCATTCAGGGATCTGAGAGCAGTGGCCTCTCAGTCATGACGATCGGCCTTGGAGCAAAGGGTAGTTCCGATGCTCTGTTGGCACTTTCACTTTCATGGTGGACAGGGGTTAGCATGGGCACTCTGACCAGTCTATGGCTATGCAGCCCCATACCAGGCAGGTTCTGTTGTGATTGGGTTGTGACACATTCCTCTCATAATCTTCATTAAAAAATTTTTGTCTCAGAAACCGACGGTTTGTTTTCGACAGCCGGAGTGCGCGTGGCTATGGGACGTAGTGACGTAACACGGCATGGCTGGCAGCCAATAAAAGTGCTATAAAAGGAGCTTGCGGGCACTCTACAGGGAGGAAGGTAAGGGAAGGCTGGTATGCTGCTAATATTTCTCTCTGTCTACCTTTCAGACGCCGACATAAGCGAGGAAGAAGAGCCTCTGCTGCCTCGCGACTCCACCGCTGCATAAGCCGGGCCTGCTGCCTCCCTCTTGTCTCGCCGTTGCGCCACCACTGCCAGTTCGCTGTGCCTCACCCAAGATCTCACTACTTTCACCAAGCCTCACTCTCTGCACGCTTCTCCTCCTCCTTCACTCCTCCCTTCACGAAGAAATCAATAAAGAGCACGTTCCTCCACACGTTCTGCCTTTATGTGTGTGTGTGTGTAGCCACCGTATAGAGCTGCTACGGGGGGTTCCTCCTACTGTGCCTTTCGCAGCAGCAGAATGGTTCCCTTATCTCTATGTCTGTGCATGTCTAACAGAGCAAGTTTTTGTACTTGCTCAGCTACAGCAGCGTAGCAGATCTAGTCCTCCAAGACCAAACCTACCTACACTTAATTTCCTTCAATAAAAGCTGCTAAATTCATTCCGAGAGTTGTCATGACTGAAATGTACTATTAGATTTTAGCTTTGATTTTAGAGCTTTGATTCATGGCTGACTGAGCTACCATTTGCTAGCTAGCTGACATTATCCGTCATTGTAATCAAAGTAATATAAGTAGTCAGTCATTAATGTAAGGTAAAAAAAACTGACTGACTAACCTTACCCAACAACTTCAAATTCAGCTAAGGTCATACATTGAACAAAAATTGTTATGAAATTTAGCTTGTTTTAGCTGCCCTGCTTTATGCCATCACTTCATTCACTTGGGTTGGCTTTCTAGGTATAATAGCAGTACAACAAGCTAGCTTAGATAAAAGAATGAAAATAAGAAAAATACCAGAAATGCTGCAGGGAAGTCTCTGCTGAGGCTTTGATACAGAACTGTCAAGAGCTTTAGGTGCATGTTGGAAAGTGTGCGTGTTCACGAGGTTCAACTGTCATGTCCAAAGCTGTCAATCACCTCACCTTTTATTTATCACCAAAAAAAACAACTATAAAACACATTCATTGTAAGGAAATATACTGGGGAAGATATCAAGGTCAACTAAACTTGTAAAAAATGACAGAACACTATTCTCAAAAGTAATTTTGTGGTGCTGAAACTTAAAATGTAAATTTGTGTCTTTTCCTATTCACTAACATGAGAATGAAGAAACTGATGTCACTTCCTCAAAATCACAAGTTACTTAATGAATTATTTTAAAAGGGAGATTACATTTTAAATGTAAATTGAAAGAGTTGACAAATAATTGTATCTATACATACCTATGTTTAATCATTTTTAATAATAACTAATACACAAATATGAGGAAATCTATTTTGAGTGAATCAGGGCAAGTTTGGTTACACAATAACTAGTCAAGTTATTGAACTTTTATAATTATTCTTGGATTTTATTACTTTTTTTTCTATCGAGTTTAGATGGACAGAATTGCTTGATTTTGAAATGATTATTAGCTCATAAAAAACATTGCTGTTAATAATAATTTATAACAGATATTTAAAAACTAGAGGTTTTAAACGTTTTCGGAAATGATAAAGTTTGCTGAAGACACTAATTTCATAATAATGACTCGTAGTCTCTTTGCTTGTAAAAACAAATGATTACTAGGTTTCTGAGCTACATTGCTACTTTGAAAAGACAAGAAAACAATCTGAGCCATTTCTTTATTTAAAGAGTTGTATATTTGAACATGAATATACCATATCTATTACACTTTCATGCACTGAAAAAATGTTTTTTTTTTTATATCTCATAGATCACAAACATAATATAGACTCAAGCCTAAATAAAATATTGCTTCTCTAGTATTTGATTTGGCACAGGATGAAACTGAGAGCTGTGTACAAAGGAATTAGTCATGAAACCTCAAATGCTGCACTGAGATAGTTCACTTACGCTAGTCATGTAGGCTACATTAAGAAAACTTGAAACTGGTTAGTTGACTACTATTTCTTGCCATGTCTCTGAACAGAGACTTGCCTTCAGACAAAGAATATGTAGCAGAATTAGGTAATGAGAGAAGTTTATAGTGTTTTGCCTTTATCTGAATGTGAATGTTAACTGGCTTTCTGCTGAATGAGAGAAATTTTATTGCCAAACTCCTCATAGTAGTCAGTAACAGTTGGAGGCAGGACGTCTTTTTTTTTCTTTTTTTTTTTACAAATCTCTCTAGACAGAATGCATAAAAAAAAACTTATAAACCCAGCAAACACTTCCAACAAGTGATTAATAATGCTCGGAATAAATTTCCAAAGTGCAGGCAAACATAGGGCACAGGACGAATGTGGGAAATAAAAGCAAATATCAAATATAATCCATGTTTAATGCATTCACATTCCACTGCAATACTACACAGAGCCCTAACAGCTTGTCTCTCTTTCTAGCTGTCTGTACTGCCGTTGCAGAAAGGCTCCGATGGACAGGAATGTAACTGCAATTTAACAAGAATTTATTTTTACACCCTTTGAACTACTGCACTCTCACAAAGAAATTAAAGGTCTGTCTATCATACATACAGGTGTGTTCTATTGCTTTTTACTGAGAATAAAAATATAAAACCACACAGAACACTGAATAATAATGATAATAATAATAATAATAATAATAATAATAATTTGTAGGTATTACAATGTGGCTGCGCTAATTCCTAACACAACTGAACAAATGACTAAGACGCAGCATTTCCTGGCGCTCATTCAGGTCAGCCACCCTGTTATAACTGCTACAAATGAAGACAGATTTAACCTGGATAAAAGGACCTGGGAATTAAAGCAGAGACAGGCAGAGTTTCAGTCTTTCCTTTACAATCTGCTCTGTGGCTCTGGCTGTGCAACTGCTTTAAAAAGATAGCGGTTTCCTGAATAACGACGACCTCTTGACCTTTTAGTAGTCTTTATGGTTGGGTCACGGAGACAGTAGGCACCATGCAGGCGGGAACGGGAGGGCAGAAATCAGATTAGGTCCTCCGCAGCGGGTGCCACATGGAGACGGGCTTGCGCAGAGTTGCCAGCATTTGGTTCCAGTGAGTGATGCCCATGCCACTTGCCTCTGGCCCGATGATCACATGACCTACATTTTCACCACGCCCATCTTCTGTGTTTTCAGCCACTGTGACTCTTAGAGAGAGGTCCTGTACATAGAAGGCAGGCATTACACAAACAGTCAAGAATAAACAGCTGGAAATAAAAACAATAAAAACCAGATAGTTAGTTATCCAGCAAACTGATGTACACAACATGGCGTAATTAAAACAAAAAACAAGATTGTAAATTCAGATACATGTCAAACATCTTTGACTGGATAAAGTTTTTAATCATAGCTGTATTTTCTGTCTTTGTAAAGAAATTGCACAGATTGTTTCTTTCTTTCATCTTTCTCAAGGTTGAGGCATGCTGCACTGCCCTGACACTAACCTTAATATCTGACTCCCAAAACAACCAGGGCTACATGGTGTATAAATCTCAAATATGGATGGAAGTAGAAAGTCAGTAATATTGATATCACATAATAACATTCATCTGAAGAAGATGGAGCCGTGGGCTGTTTAGCAGGAGGGATCATATTTGTCCTTTATTTGCATCTCCCCTGAAATTGAGCCCTGAGCTCCTTACAGACAGACAGCACTATTTTTAGTGTATGTAACTCTTAGCCCTAACATTTTAATAATCTGTGCTAAGTGTGATATTTTACCTGAAGCACAGCAGCAGGCACAGAGAAGATCATAGCCTCATTGAAGATAGGGTTAGTATCGTCTCTCTTTATGGAGGTTTTCTTCTTACTGATCTTCCTGCCGTCTTGGAGGAGGTACACCTTCACAAACGGATCTGTTCGAATCCACAGTGGACATTATGTTAGAAAAGCAGGACAGGAAGGAGTGCGGTCAGGAAAGAGAGAGTAAAAACCATACTGACCTGCAGTGGTTTTGCCGTTAGTCCAGACCAGGTTCTTCGCTTTAGCCACCACCACGGTTAGGCGCTCTGCAGTGGGTAGGTAACTGAGTGAGAGCAGTACCTCTCCAACAGCATCCACAGCCTGTAGAACCAATGCACAACCAAGTCACAACCCACAATGCACAGAAACATTACTCTGGAGCTGCTGTGTTAGCATTTGAGCTTCAAATGCAAACTCATTAATCAGGCATTTGTTATGTCCTACATCCGGAGCAAGATCTGGAGATATGATAATGCAGAGAGCACCAATGCTGTGGTGTGCAAGTCAGATGTGCGCCCTGGGAGCCGGCTGTTTTTCCTCTCATGCAAGAGGGAGAGATACAAAGCTTGCAAGACATTATATAATTTCCATTTACTTTTAATATAACTCCATTAAAAGTCTTGACCTACAAATGGACATGGATCAGGTACCAAGTTTCAGGACATGGATCAGGTACCAAGTTTAGTAAATATAAACGTAGTCAAAGTAAACTTTGACTACGTTTGAATTTTAACTAATGCCAGAGCATACACTAGTACAATAGAGCTACAGGCTGAAATATTGCTCTGGCACTTGATTGCAGTACGAACAAAATATTCATTTCCTTCCCGCTCTTAGAGGTTAAGCGTATATCTGTTCATTGTGGTTTCGTGGTTGTTTAAGTGGTTGGTGTGAAAAGAATAGAAACTGCAAGTTACGTAGCTAAATTAGGTAAGTGATGTGACTAACACTGGCAAGAAAGTAAAGTTACTCAATAAGATTTAGTCGATTTTTTTTTTCTTGCTTTCTGGTTTCCACATGTTCCATCTAGCCAGTATTCAGAGTAAGACGTGTTAGGCTAACACATGTTAAGTTATTAGCTTGTTACTTCTAGCTACTGACAACAGAATCCTGTTGACTCATTCAAGATAATGAAGTAATAGTTATTATAAAGTAAATGCATATAAAGTAAATGACTGGTGTGGGTGGCAGGGGGGATTAGTGGGAGCAAGGTGAGATAATGTGAAGCGTCAGAGTTGAACTTTCACCTTTAGGTTATTTTTGAAAAAAGGTTATAAATTGCAATTTATGAATGTTTCTTTTACAAACCTGTAAATGAGACTTTACTATTATATAGAAATGTATAAGCTCAGCCTTGGAATTAGTTGGAATGTCATTAGCGTTTGTTTACAAACTTTTTTACTAGGATAAATCAGTATCAAAATGTTTCTGGAGTTGCTGTTCTGAAATATAATGCTTAAGTGTGGACTTGAAGGCTGTCTGAATCTCAATCTTAATGACTACTGCTATTGCTTATATGACAGCCTCAGATGTAATTCCTAAAGCCTGTAGATCATGTAAAAACATTACTGAGTGATGAAGCATGCTGATGAGTGTCAACACCTTATTGATGTCCTGGAGATACAGCCAAGCATTGAAAGGCCTTATGGACAGGTCCAGATCAGACAGTTTGAGCTCAGCCTGCCCTGCACTGATGTTCCTTTCGTCCAAGTCCACTCCAAATGCTGAGAAACGCAGGCTGTACTCCTCCACAGCCACTGCTTCCAGTGGAATAGAGAAACGCTCATCAAACAACACGGTGAAGGCGTTGCTCTGAATCTGCAGGAGAGAAAACATTGTTTAGCTGTGGCGAAGTTCACACATAAATAAAGAGAGAAAATTACTCTCATAAAAATGGGAGTGCTACCCTGTGATTAAGAATTTTATTTCCTCAAAAGTATTTCCTTCTAATAATTATATGCAGGTAAGCAGCCATTTATTGCAATTCTGTATGACTGCTTAATTTCTGGTGTAGTTCATTATATATCTTGACTGAACGCCATAAAAACCAATGCTTTACATGTCACACAGTATATTTGCATCACTGCAAGTCATATTTACATTATATTTCTTAGTATAAGATTACAATAAACCCAATATAAGATTATTAAACTTATATCTAGACTTTTCATTTCAAGGTTTAACATTACTTTCAGCAGACAATTTTGTTTCTTTCTAGAAAAAATTATTAAAATTAGCAAAAAGAGTATCTGCCAATAGAACAAAAATCATTTCAAGCTTCCCTAGAAAGATATTTTCACTTGCTAAGATGTCGCTTTTCTGCAGTGATGTTATGCTTTTTCTTTGAAATGTACCTGCATTGATTACATACACTGCAGAAAAGAATGACTTAGCAAGTAAAAGCGTCTTGAGTATAGTCAAATGTATCTAGTAGATCGCAGTAAACCAAATATAAGATTATTAATCTTATTTATAGACATTTTTACTAATTTAAGCTTTACATTTTCTTATTCCATTGGCAGATAATTTTGCTTCTTCATAGAAATAAATGCTAAAAATGATCTGCCAATAGAACAAGACTATTCCAATCTGGAAATCTGTTAATTAAATAAATAAATAAATAAATAAATAAATACAAAAAAATGCTTAGTAATCTTATATTCGGTATATTATAATTTTAGAATAGGAATTACTAGATAAATTTCAATATATTCAAGGTATTTCCACTTGCTAAGATGTCATTTTTGCCATGTTTGAGGAACAACTGAGGATGGTGTTAATAGACACACCTTGGCACAATGAGGATTTTCCAAACCCCAAGAATTTAGTACGACTGAAAGCAAGCTAAACGGAGGGCATTTTGTGTCAGCAGTGGGAAAGGCATCAGCGCTGCTCTCAGCTCTTTAGAGCAACACCAATGCTGAGATAGGCTGAAGTCACAGACCTTTTTCCACATCATCAGAAAGAGTTACGCCTGTAACACTAACCGCCTGCTCAGCTGACATGTGAAATGTGATGAAAAATCTGACGGTGGAAATGTCTGGGGGAATAGCAGCAGTGCTTGAAGACCTCCATAGTGCTGAACATGAAGAGAAGGCAACTATTGTTTTCAAGAACATTAAGTTGATAGTTCAAAAAGAAAAAAAAAAAGAAATTCCAGAAACCGAAATATTCATTTGAGATGACAAATGATTCTTCTTTACGTTTGCATTTGCTCATTTAACCGACGCTTTTATCCAGACTGAGACGGGACAAAACTGAGCACTTCACCCAAAAGTGGTAGCCTTGTAGCTCATTTCCTAATTACTTCACTTCTTTTACAGAAATGCAATGCAAATTTTAAAAAAAAAAATGGTTTAAAAAATGCTTATTTTGTGGAACTGAAATCATCTATATGAAAGAAAATGTGAACGTAAAAAATGTTACATTTTTACACTGCCTCTTTGCAAAACTGAGCTTGCATCCACATTTCATCAGCATCCAGCACAAAACCATCAGTTCAGAGTTTTCTAACACACTGTGACATGTTCGCATCCATATTTATGTGCTAAGAAGAAGAGCGCAACAGCCCTTTTGCTTTGGAACCATGCTGAGCAGCTGTGCTGATATCAGCGCTCTTTCTCTTTCTGTCTTTCTTTTATTCTTTCCTTCTTTCTCTCTCTGACTGCTGGCTGAATGTGGTCGTTTAGACAGCATCGTAATCCTTAGCATATCTACTCTAATGCAGTGCTCCTGAGGCGCTTCAGAACCTAGGGAGACACAAGTCACTGATGATCAGAGTGTCTGGGCTGGGTTTTGATGATTCCCATGGTTGTGTGTTGGACGTATCACAAGTTAATGACGTTTTCACTCATTCCACCCACAGTGAGAAGAAATCTCGTGCTTCCAGGACCACAGTAAAGCGTGCATGATAACACAGGGGCTCTGTGAACAGAAACTAGTGCAGTACTGTTTAAGGCATGAGTGATTTACTACCTTTTCACCACCCCAGTTACAAGGAAATGTACAGTTTAATACCTTTTTTTCTGAGAGTGTCAAAAAAACTAGTAGGTAAGACTGTGCAAATGACTTGCTCTTGCTGTTTTCTCACCCGTGTGACGCCCACATTGATCTCATCAGGTAGCAGTGTGACAGTGATGTAGCAGCCAGGAAAATTCTCCTCCTCCCTCTCCAGCAGGTCCTTGGCCTGATGCAGGGTGACATGTAATAGCGAGGTTCGTGCCTCAAGCTCCAGCGTCACCTCCAGTTGGCCCACGGTGACGTCATGGCCAAACGTTTGGGCAATAGATGAGATGGAGCACAGCGAGTCAACCGAGGCGGAGCGCTTCATCTCCAGCTCCCGGCTCATCAGCTCCAGAGGGCCGAGTTCGCGAAAGCCGTCAGGAGTGTCAGCCAGCTGCAAGCTGGGCTTACGGCTTGCTGATGATGCTCTTCGGTGGTTAGAAGCTGCAACACACTATAAAATAGACCATATATTCCCAAACCAGGAAGGTTCATGGCAGGTTTTTACAGGCAGAATCATTGCACACATCAAACAAATGAAACCTATTACCTTCTGCCTGACTTCAGAGTAAGAGTTGCCATATTTCTCCTGCAGGTAGCGGTAATTGAAGTTAGGGTATGGTGAGGGAGCAGGGAAAGAGCCAGACCTCCATAGCTTCCACAGATTTACTCCTACTATGCCAAGCAGAATCAGAAACCCCAACAGGTACACACCTTCCTCCCAGGCAGGAGGATTGCGGATCACTAACACACACACAAAAATCCTCTATCAGAAACACAATGCATCAGTAAGTGCATAAGTACCTCTCTACCTGTTTCTTTTTCTCTTACCGCTGACATGGTAGTCAGAGATGTCCCGGCTATGTGAAGAGGACATGGTCCCGCCGCCTGGAAAGAGAAGGAAGAACAGGAAAAAGAGTAGTTAAGGAGTTAATGTTCTTGTGGGTCTGTAGTTATGGACAGAGAAGAGAATACCATCTGAATGCTCAGCTTGGTTTCTGAGAAGGACAGGGGTATGAAGAGACAAGCATATGAATATCAGTTCTAAACAAATCCCAAAAATCATATTATTAGGACGAATGGGCAGTTCTCTCATATTAACAGCCTAAACACGTAGAATGTATAGTGGAATATTTACAGGAATGAATAGGGGAAATGTGTTTGTCGAAGTGTTTACACGTGAGAAAGAAAGACAAGGAGAGAGAGAGAGAGATAGAGAAAGAGACAGAGACACCACCCTTTGACTTGCAGAGAGGCAGGAACATTACATCATATTTCATCTCCGCTTTTCATGGTTTTCACTTTTTTTCTAGTTTGACATCTAAATAACCAACGGAAAGCTGATAAATCACACCATTTATTTAACAAGTATGTCATTTGGCTGCCAGGAATATCCATCAATACCATGCTTCTCCATTCCCCTGCAGTGTTCTCTGAGGGAAAAAAACGGAAAATGTTCCCAGAACCTGCAAGCTGATTGGCTTTCTACTTGATGTTTACACGAACAAGCTATATAAATTATTAAAAGTCATTAAAAATGTATTTAAATGATTTAACTTTATTTATGGACTTATTATTCACAATGTAAAGTAATACCAGTAATAGCCTATTTGTAACAATTATGATTTGTATTTTTTATAGCCTGTTTGAATTTAAATCATTTTTCTCCAACACTGCTCCCGGGGACACACAAATCCATTTTAAAGTCTTTCCTCAGACACAAAGCAAAATCTCTGTGTTTGGCAATGAATGATCATGCAATCTTTTTATACAGCACAGGTGTGTTTGCATGAAAGAGTTTTGAGTTACTGGAGATAATGGGCTGCGCGAGGTCACTATTTGTTCACCGTGTATAGACGGCACACATATCCCAGGTGCATTGTCGTGGTTAATGTCCCAGCCATATTTGGTACAACTGACATTGAAAAATTGGTGCACATGAGGTCCAGGGAATAGCCACCACTTAATGCAATAACGTGTTGCAAAATAACATCTAGACAGGCTGGTCGTGGTAAAACTGCTGTAAAGCGTCTTCCTTGCACATACGTTTCATTTACCCCTGGGTATGTGATTTACAGTTCAACCAAAACCTAGAGAAGAGTCAATTTGCTCATTTATACATTTCAATAAATGACAATAAACATCCCATGATAAGTTTTGATAAAAAAGTGGTAATGCTAGCCTCTGCTATGTCGAAATGTATATTCATAGGGACAGGAATATAAAAGAATAGAAAGAGATACCTGTGATTTAACCATGACTCAATAAAATCCAAAATAGTTTGGATGTTTGGAGTTTCTCGGGTTCCTGAAAAACTGGATTTTTCATCAGACATCAACGATTACACGAGAGGGATAGTTCTAGGGAGAGAAACGTAAAGCCAAGTCAAACTGCTACTGCAGCCCAGTGACAGCAGCTTAGACCTCACACATACTCAGTGCGCTCTCTCTCTCTCTCTCTCTCTCTCTCTCTTACACTCTCATTCTCTCTTACACACACACTCTCTCTCTCTGTCTCTCTCACACTCTCTCTCAATCTCTCTCTATCTCTCTTTGTCTCTCTTACTCTATCTCTCTCATTCTCTGTCTCTCTCTATATATCTCCCTCTCTCTGTCTCATTTTTTCTCTCTGTTTCAGTTTCAGTTTTCATGTGCTTTATTGGCATGACAACTAATTGTACATTTGTATTGCCAAAGCAGGTATAAAGGAAGGGTAGTGTAAAAACAGGAGAAATAAAATAAAAAGACAAAACAAAATAAAATAAAATACTAATAGATTAAAATAACAAAACAAAACAAAAAAAATAGTGCAAACACTGTACATAAATTAAGGACAATACAGAATAATTGAAAAAAAGAAGGGTAAAATGAATAAAATTACAGAATAAAATGAATTTACTAAACGAAAAAATATAAAACAATATGAATAAAGGAGATCAATCATAACAATTAGAAGAGACACAAGGGCGAGGCAGTCTTTATCTTCGCCTAGTTGGAGGGGGAGTTTTTCACTGTCTGATAGATTGTCAAAAGGTGTGTGTTTAATTTTCTCTCTCTCTCTCTCTCTCTCTCTCTCTCTCTCTGTCTTGTTGTCTCTCTGTCTCATTCTTTTTCTCGGTCTCATTCTCTCTCTGTGTGTGTGTCTCTCTCCCATTTTAATTACTAGCCAATCATGGGCATCTTCGAGCTCATGTATGCAGAAGAGGGCAGATAGTTCTTTTTCCTCTTTATGATAGGGGAGAGCTGTCTGTTGGTTGGGAATTGGCCAAGACTATATTAGGGTGAAAATGGGGGGGGAAACAATAAGTTTCAAGAGCTTGAGAGCCAGAAAAAGAAATTATTCTACTATCTCTCTTTTATATCCACCTCAAGAGAGAGTGGAGACAGAACAACGCAAGGAAAGCTGTGTTCTTGTATATTCTGTTTCCATAATCTAATTCTACTTGAGATAAATTAACGTGAATACCTCTGTTTATGTTTCTAGCCTCTCGTCTGGTTTCACAAAGAACAATAATGCATGCCTGGGTAGGATAAATGCACAATCCGATCCAAATGATAATGATGTGATCATATATTAAACTGTACTTGATGATGGTGAGATAAACAAGCGTGAAACCAGAGTGAATCTCAGAGAGGTCAGGGGTTCACTGACATTACAACACTAATCATTTATATTAGAGCATAATACCATCTCAGAGAAAAGGGTACCTAATGGACCTTTCCTTGTTGCTGGGATGGTACCTTCAAGCAGCAGAACAGTATGGGCTCTTGTTAGGGAGTTGGGGTCAGAGCTCAGGGGTCAGCCATGATACAGCACCCCTGGAGCTTAGAGGGTTAAGGCCCTTGCACAAGAGCCCAACAGTGGCAGCTTGGGGCTTGAACCCCCGACCTTCTGATCATTTATGTAGCTTAAAATCATGTTCAAAGGTACACTATATTCACGTTCAAGGTGACAGATACATACGAAAGGTACAAAAGATGAAGGTATCCCCAGCGACAAGGGGGATTTTTTTTTTTTTTTTTTACCACAAGTGCATAAAATTTATCTCACCAAAGTGCCATATGCCTAATTCATTACATTGACTTCATATATGTTCTTAAGAAGAAAAGTAGATAAGAAGACAAAGAAATTGCTCCTATTGTGGTCTCTCTTATGTCTATTTGTACTGATGCTGTCTAAGAATTGTCCTCTGTCCTCCTTTTTAATACAAAATAGCTCATTGATTGTTGTAATTGTCTGTTAGAGAATTTACTCTTTTCAAAATACCCGAGCGCTATAAATACCCGAGAGCTCGATATTAATTCGCAGCAGTGAATTAATTTAGTAGAGTATCTATATTATAGTTAGGAATAGGTCAGATACTGCCACATCTATTTAGAGAAATTATTACTGACATCAAGGCCAAGCACCATGTAACAATGAGGTGTATCAGAGAGCTACAATTATCCAGAGAATTTGAAGGTTGCCAGGCCTGTGACTCATAACTGGCTACAAAGTTCTCATTTATTATTTTTCTCTATATGTGCACCCTTCCATGCTGACACGTTATCTATATTATCCCTACACAATTACCTACTTTATCTTGCCACAGTAGTTTTTATAAGACGCAATTTATTACCTTAATGCTTAAAGTACTGTATGAGCAGTATATATAGTATCTAGCTTGTTGGTTAAGACTGAACTTGGGAAAAAAGCGTAACTATCAAGTACTCAAGACTTGGAATGCAAATTCTTCCAAAAAATTGCACAGTGATGGTGCATACTTGAATGTATCTAGAATAATAGTTTAATGTAAACACGTTTTGGACGTCATATCAGAAGATCAGACTAACACGGGTCATCCAATTTGAGCACCTGAATAACAACATCTCTGACTGAGCCCAGCACTCAAATAAAAAGAAAGACTGCATTTAAGGGTATGCTGTAAGATTTACTTGAAAACTCGTGTATTATGAAACCCAAACTGAATCAAACCCTCCTTCTGTGCTCACTGGTGAAAACTGCTATGAATAGACTGCAGAAGTGACGCTGACGATGAGCGCTGCATATGACTGTGTGATACTGTGAAAATGTACTTGCGTTTTTGCTCGTGCGTGAATCAGAGAGAAGGAGAGCTGTGAAAATGTGTGCAAGGGAGGGGTGCAAATGAGAGTCTGAAAGAATGCACATAAAAGCCTGTGGTAATGAACTCTGGAGTAGAATCTGTAAGATCATATGTCAAAATGATCCGATTAGAATGTCAGGTCTTCAGCAGTACAATAAAATATCCACATACTGAGCCTTTGCACCATAAAGTGGTTTCTAAAGGCTCTATTAAGAATTACTGCTTAATATCCCGAATTATTAGTCATAATTATTCCCTCTCCCACCATGACAATTCACTAATGTAGAAACAGCTGAATTACATACAATTGTATGCAAAAGTTTGGGCACCCATGGCCAAATTGCATATTTTGTTGATCCCTTAATACACAGTTACTTTATATTTGATATTGATATTGAACAGTAATTGTGGCATGTGCAAAGTTTGAACATTATTATTATTATTATTATTATTATTATTATTATTATTATTATTATTATTATTAGTGGTAGTAGTAGTAGTAAATGAACTATAGAGTTCTGTTAGTTCTGTTCTGAGGATCCGTTTAGAAATTTCCGGATCCATATATGACATAAGCCACATCCACAATAAACTTTCAGAAGTCTATTTTCTGCAAATGTGGGTGTGTGAATATCATAAGAATGGAGATGAAGCCAAACACAGATGCAATCTGATTCAATCACGCAAAGAGTGCTGGGGAAAGTTACTTCCTGGAGAAGCAGATTTCCCCAGCATAATGATATCATTCGCCTCTTATGTGAGCCTGATAATATAACAGATGCACTGTGTGTTTGAACTGTGTATTTTTCCCACCCAAAGCTACAACGCCAGGCTTTCCACTTGCTATTTTGAATAAAAAAGTGCCTCCAGCCAGCTGTGAAAATCACTCCAGCTGGAAAACCACAGCACTACACAAACACATTAACATGGGTAATTTAAAAAAAATACTATTTTAATGTTTTGGCCACATCAGCATTTTTAGTCTGCTTCTCAAATTCTTCTGTCCACAATGAAACACTAAAATGACAGAAAACAGCATGGCCGGTGTCTGACCCATGACCTTTATGTATGAGCCACCATTTTCATGTGTTTTGAAGCATTTTGAAACATGTTTACTTGGACACCCGAGTCACTTACGGTACTACACAAAGTGGACAAACATGGAATTAAAGTACCACATACTGTAAATAAAATGGCCTCACTATAAGTTTTGGCGTCTTGGAATTGTGGAAATCATATGATTCATCCACTTTTGGAGAGCAGAAAGATGTGGTTTTGGTGGTCTAAAATGTTGTTTTTGTTTTACTGTGAATGGAGAGGCAAGCATGATAAGATAAGAAGTAAAATGTACCCATGTTAATGTGGAATAGGCCACAGTAATTCCTTCTTGCCAATAAAGTGCTTTCAAACGCTGGTGAATCTGAATTTAATGGAGAGAGACAGATGCAGGTTGCCCCTGCTGAGGGAAAAATAAAAAAAGAAAATGTGTACTTCCCTATATTGGTCATCCATTCTAAAACAGCAGTGATCAATAATAATGAGCCTACATTGGTTCTGTGAGAAAAGCAAGAGAAGCTGATGGGGGGGAGTACTCTGCACTGTCAGCTCATTCCAGCGTAGGAGCAAAGCTAGTGTGCATTTACTAATAAATCAACTTTCCTTTTAATCTCCGGAATGAGTCATGATAACATTAACTGCATCGTGGCCGAGTACACACACTCCATCACAGCACTGTGGCAGAGTATTGGCACGCAGCAAGCACACACACACACACAGGGTTCTGGCTGAGCAGGCACACACATGCATCGTGACCAAGTGGTGGCCAAAGACACTTTCAAATTATGAGACACTGATTCTCTGATATGAAATACAAAGAGCTGTGGCATTCTTAATAGCAACCTCCCCCGAACAAAACACTTTCTCCCTCACGCTCTCTCTGCCAGACTCTGCAATGATGCTTGGGAGATGAGGATAAAGATTTCAGTTGCACCCACTCACAGCAGATGGACACCCAAATCAATCCCAATGACAAAAGCAGTACATCTGTCCCATGCTGGTCGTCTGAGAAATAGACTAGGTGTGTCTCTGTCGTGTTTTTGTCTGAGGTATCTGGCACAGCCTCTGGAATACAGCGGGTTAAAAGACAACTGTTTGATTGTGTGTAGGCGTTAAATAATGAGCTGGCTCAAGACCCTACCCTCTTTACACCACAAACAATAATGATGCACTGGGCACAAAGCACAGGCACACAGAATGATGGTGACCATGACAACCTTGTGAAGATAACTCTGTCATCAGGGGAGAGACGGGTTAATTAAAAAAAAATATTTCACAGCCGTGTAAATATCCCAGTCAAAGTCAACAACACACGCAGAGTCTAGGACCAGATATCAGCCTTGTGAGACTGTAGGGAACCTACTGGCGCGTCCGGAAACAGGAAGCCTGTGATAGTTGGCCTGAGCTCTCTGTACCTCTGACTGAAAACAAAACATCGCAGCATGATGTGCAATTAAGCAATAACACATGAGTAAGAGTGTGTGCATGAGCAGTGGTCATGAAAGCTTTCTAAATTATGCATAGAGCACAGTTTCTTTTTTCATGAGAACCTTTGCTCATTCTCTCTCTCTCTCTCTCTCTCTCTCTCTCTCTGTGTGTGTGTGTGTGTGGGGTGTGTGTGTGTGTGTGTGTGTGTGTGCTGAATGGACAGTTCTTTTAGGTAAAGTGTGAAGGTTCCTGCTGAAACCCTACAGAAAGGATCAGCAATCCCAGTTCACAGCTACAATCTACAATATGGCACAAACCCTTTTTTAAATAATCACACACACGTGTATATGTGTGTACTATATATATGTATAATGCAAAAAAGCTGGATACCATGTACACAGTATATAGTTTCTGTACTCACACACACACACACACACACACACGTTTATATAGTGTGTGTTTGTGTGTGTGCTCTATATATATGTATAATGCAAAGAAGCTGGATACCATGTTCACAGCACACACACACACACAGATACACGTATATGTGTGTGTATGTGTGTGTACTATATATATGTATAATGCAAAGAAGCTGGATACCATGCACATAGTATATACTTTATGTATACACACACACACACACAAACATATGTGTGTGTGTGTGGGTGTACTATATATATGTATAATGCACAGAAGCTGGATACCATACACATAGTATATACTTCATGTACACACACACACACATGTATATGTGTGTATGTGTGTGTGTGTGTACTATATATGTATAATGCAAAGAAGCTGGATGCCATGTACACAGTATATACTTTATGTGTATATACACACACACACACACACACGCACACACCTATACGGACTGCATGTCTGCACGCGCGCAGTGAGCCCGTGTCCTCCCGGAGTAGTAAACATGCATTGTCTGTGAGCAGGCAGTGTGAGGAATGGCGGGTTTTAAAGCCTACCTTAGAGGACTTTGTTTTCGGTGTAAGGGGATGGGGGACTCCGCAGTCCCTTCTCTGCCTCTCACGCTCCTCTCTCCATACGCATCAGCTGCGTTTAACCACCAAACCAAACGCATTAACGGGTTGCCTTGGATTCAGACTGACAGCATCCTCAGCTTCAAGAGCGCATCCTGGACGCTGGTGTGACCGGTGGGCTTCGGGAGAGGCATTCTCTCCAAGAACAGAGAGAGAGAGAGAGAGAGAGAGAGAATGCAGGAGTCCCACCCCTGCAGTGTAACTTCCAGTGCTCCGCCACAACACACTGCCGCAATCATGCTTTATTCTTCATCACTCTATTAATGTAGCACAATCATAAAGTTCACATCCCACCGAATTCTTATTTTCTTCCCTTTCCAATGTTTTGTTTCTCACAAGCAACACGCAACAGTCAGACATCTGCATTACGCACATCTGCACTTGCACGCACAGGAAAGACCAGGTATTTAGCAGTGTTGCTTAAAAATAGGACTGTTTGTATTTTTATTATTATTATTATTATTTTTAAACTGTATGTTCAAACAAACACAGCCCCTCCTTTCAGTGCTGCCTCCCAAGCAACGCCCACAAAAACATGCACCATAGCTACTGACCACACATATATTTCCTTGTACTGATTGGCTAGGTGTTCAGGGTCATCACTGAACATCACATGCATCTTTTTTTTTTTCATTGCTGTTCACAAAAGCACGTGTTAAACATCATAAACATCATGAAAAATGAAATCAAATATTTCCATTCATGGTGAGCAAGAAATTCACACTTTATTTTTGCCAGCAATTTTTTTTGCCAGGTTTTCCCTGAGAGGATCAGGAGAGAAAGAGGAAACTTTTCGCGGAGTCTTAAGCACACAGTTGTATAGAATGTCTTTGTATGCTGTAGCATTATAATTTTCCTTCACTAAGAGTAACCACGAGGCCCAAACCTGTTCCAGCATGACGATGCCCCTGTGCACAAAGCGAGCTCCACGAAGACATGGTGTGTGAAGGTTGGAGTGGAAGAACTCGAGTGTCCTGCACAGAGCCCTGACCTCAACCCCACGTCCTCCAGACCTCCTCACCCAACATCAGCGCCTGATCTCACTAATGCTCTTGTAGCTGAATGAACACAAATCCCCACAGCCTCGCTCCAACATCTAGTGGAAAACCTTCCCAGAAGAGTGGAGCTTATTATAACAGGAAAGAGGAGAGCAACTCCATGTTAATGATGGTCAGTGTACACATACTTTTGACTATGTAGTCTATATAGCACCTAAAACTAACTTTTGACTAGCTGGATAGCCAACATAAAACAGTATTCAGCCTGCAGTTTACCCTTAAGGATTTATCGAGCTTAAAAATCCACACCGGTTAAGAGTGTGTGTTGGAAAAAGCCGCACTGTGGTGCACAGACAGCAGAGATAAAGATGCTTGAACAGATGCCACGTCAAAACTGTTGTTCATGGTAACTGACTATAGACTATAGACACAGTAGATAGAAGCCCATAGATGCCTTGCTTCCTGTACGGGGTACCCACATCTCAGCTGTTTTCAGCTATGGTCATTAGAACAGCGCAGCAACTCATGAGCTGTGACCCACTCATCCTTGTCAGTGCACGCTTGTCATCGTAAAATGTTTTCTGACTGCTGAGCAGATAGTGTGACCTGGTCCAAAGTTCAGCTTTCCTCTATCCACGTTTAAAGTTTATGTGCAGGTGCTCAAAGTTAAAAAAAAGGGACACGTGGATCATGATTTCAAAACATCAATTACAGAATAACCTGCTCAGCTACGGCAAATGATATTCCACAAGAACATAACAAGCCACACAATATTATTGTATATGATGAGACTGGCATTCAAGTTATACAGTATAACAAAAATTTTAATTTTGAATACACAAGAGGATACACATAATAAAATACGGTGGAAATTCCAGTTTTAAATTGAAGTTGAAAAGTGAACTTAGCATATACCCAAAGTTTGAATTAAAAGTCTGGCTCCAGAAATCTAGACAACATACTGCAAAGCAGTGGCAGGGAAAGCATCTTATTGCTAAGCACATACACCGTACACATCCAAACTTACAATCGAGTGTTAGTAAAGTGAGCGCTAATGTGCATAACCATGACCCCCCCACAACTGCAAAACATTTATGAAAATGATTTTTAATGCCTTTGTTTTGTTAGGATAAGTGTTTGCTTGTTAATGAAGAGATGTGTTTAAGCGTACATGGGTATGTGGTTATGAGTTATCATAGATGCCATGTACAATAAATATTTCTCAAATGAAGTGGTTACATTAAAAAAAAAAAAAAAACCTTTCATTTCCTTCTTAGTTCAAGATATGATTGAGATAAAGACTTGCTTTATTTCCTTTTATCAGCATTAACAGTTAGATAAGGCCATTCAGCTTTAGGCACACTTACCTGGTGCTCAAATGATTCCATTGCTAACCTCATTAGGAGATCAAATCATTCCATCTGGAGACTTGGATATTTGATTTTTCGGGTATACATCATATAACTCATTGATAGACAGATAGGACGAGGTTTAACATGAGGTTCAGATAGTAAATCTTTCCTCTCTGAAGCAGCCAACACAGACTCCTCATCTTCATCCTGCAGTAAAAATGCATAATTGCGGATGTGGGCTATTTAAAGCCATTGGCTAAGATCAGACAAAAACAAACATACAAATGGGGGAGTGTCTGATGTGGCAGGCAGTTTGTTAGTCACGTTGGAAGGATGGGGTTAGATTTTGCCTAGTTGGAAGATGAAAGTGTTCCAGTAATTTTACAGGCAGCCATCTGGTGTTCTAAACTCTGCACCTCTCCAGCTCAACATACAGTGGATATGAAAAGTCTACACAACCCTCTAAAAAAATGGCAGGTTTTTGTGATGAAAAAAAAAATGAAACCAAGATAAATCATGTCAGAACCTTTTCCACAATCAAAGTGAAATTATAACGTAGAAAAATGAAGTGAAAAGCAATCAGAAACATGTTAGGGAAAAATAGGAAACAAAAAATTTACAATAACCTAACTGCATAAGTATGCACACCCCTAAACTAATACTTTGTTGAAGCACCTTTTGATTTTATTTCACCACTCAGTCTTTTTGGGTAAGAGTCTATCAGCGTGACACATCTTGACTTGGCAATATTTTCCCACTCTTTCTTGCAGAAACATTCATCAAATTGATCCATCAAATTGTAAGAGCATCTCCTGTGTACAGGTCACGCCACAGATTTTTAGTTGGATTCAGGTCTGAGCTCTGGCTCGGCCATTCATAAACATTGATCTTCTTTTGGTTAAGCCGTTCCTTTGTAGATTTGGATGTATGCTTTGGGGTGTTGTCGTGCTGAAAGGTGAAATTCCTTTTCATCATCAGCTTACTAGCAGACGCCTGAAGGTTTTGCACTAAAATCAGCTGGTATTTGTAGCTATTCATGATTCCCTCCACCTTGATAAAAGCCCCAGTTCTGGCTGAAGAAATGAAGCCCTAAAGCATGATGCTGCCACCACCATGCTTCATCGTGGGTATGGTGTTCTTTTGTAATGTGCTTTTCTTTGCACTAAACCTTCTGGAATTAGGGAATTATTATACCTTTTGGAATTGATCTCATCAGACCATAACACATTTTGCCACATGGTTTGGGGTGGGGTTAGTTCAGCTTGGATGTTTTTTGTGAGAAAGGGCTTCCGTCTAGCCGCCCTACCGCATAGCCCAGACATGTGAAGAATACGAGAGATTGTTGTCACATGCAGAGAGTAATCAGTACTTGTCAAATATTCCTGCAGCTCCTTTAATGTTGCTACAGGTTTCTTGGCAGCCTCCCTGGTAAGTTTTTGTCTTGTCCTTTTGTAAATTTTGAAGGGACATCCTGTTCTTTGTAATGTCAACGTGGTGCTCCATTTTTTTCCACTTGTTGAAGATGGACTTCACTGTGTTAGGTACATCTAATGTTTTGGAAATTGATTTATACCCCTCTCCTGATCGATTTCAAAAAGTGAGATACCGTACAGGCTTTGTAAGCTCTTTGTGGGCCATGGCTCCAGCAGTCAGATGAAACCAAGATGATGTGAAGGAAATCCTACAGAAACAGCTGGTCTTTACTTGGGGTTAATCAGAATAATTTCATTGATGACAGCTTTATGATAATTACTTTTGAACATGAGATTGAATGTGATTGGTTCATTCTGAACACAACCACATCCCCAGTTATAAAAGGGCATGCGCACTTATGCAACCAGGTTATTGTAATTTTTTTTTTTTTTTTTTTTTTTACTTTTCCCTAAAATATTATCCACTGTAGATGTAAAATTTTTATTATACAGTATACCTATCATTTATGTAGACTCCCATGAGGTGGTTAGCTCTGATGCCATCAGTTAAATGATACCTACACTTTTTTGATGCTTGTTTGTGCAGTGGTTCAATTGTTTCCGACCAATTCAATTTCATTTATATATCACCTTTAACAATAGACATCACAGCAGTAGCAGCTTTACACTAATCCAGATATCGATTTAGATCCATAATGAACAGGCCAGAGGAGACAGTGGGATTATAAATCCTTACACATCTACAACTGAATACTATAAAACCAAGCAGTGCTGAGTGTTTTAAAAGCAGGACATAGGACATTCTTACTGATTACAGCAGCAGTTCTTAGGTACAAGTCTACAGAATCCAGGTGAGATCAGTAGTAATCATGGAAATCCTGTGAAACGAGGTGGTGGTGGTTGGTGGGAAATTGGGTTCCAGTCTTTCTTTAGGTCAGGCTTATGGTGGATCCGGAGCCTATCCCAGGAGCACAGGGTGTGAGGTGGGAATACACCATGGATCAGATGCCAGTCTGTTGCAGGGCACCATGCATACACATTCACACACTCATTTATACCTGGGGGTAATTTATCTTAGCCAAACTACCCACTAGCATGTGTTTGAGATGTTGGGGGAAACTGGTGAATCCAGAGGAAATGCAAGTGAGCACTGTGAGAACCTGGACAGAAACACCACTCCTGAGCTCAGGATCAAACCTGGGACCCTGGAGCTGTGAGACAGTGATGCTACTCATTTATCTAATCTAATTTGGAAACCCAGACAGCTCAAATTATTTAGTGATGAATTCAGGCAAAGTATTACTACAGCACTTCTGAATATTAAACTAAGCACCACCCCCCAAACCCAGGAGATACCAATACCAATATACACTCACTGTCAACTTTATTAGGAACACCTGTACATTCATGCAGTTATCTAAGCATCCAATCATGTGGATAAATGCATAAAAACATGCAGGTACAGGTCAAGAACTCCAGCTAATGTTCACATCAAACATCAGAATGAAGTAAACGTGTGATCTCTGTGACTTTAACCATGGCATGGTTGTTGGTACCAGATGGGCTGGTTTGAATATTTCAGAAACTACTGATCTCCTGGGATTTTCACAAAGGAGTCTCTAGAGTTTACACAGAATGGTGCAAAAAACAAACAAACAACAAAAAAAACACCGTGTGTGCAGGCTGAAACACCATGCTGATAAGAGAGATCAGAGGAGAAAGACCAGACTGGGCTGAGCTGACAGGAAGTCTATAATAACTCAAATAATCACTCTTTACAACCATGGTGAGCAGGAAAAGCATCTCAAAATGCACAACACATCAAATCTAGAGGTGGATGAGCTACAACAGCAGAAGACCACATCAGACCCACCTAAACTGGACAGTTGAAGACTGGAAAAAGACCAGGTGATTTATTTTCTCATCTTCAGCTGTCCTGTTTCAGCGAGTCTGTGCTCATGATGGCCTCAGATTCCTGTTCTTGGCAGACAGGAGTGGAAGCTGATGTGGTCTCCTGTTGTTGTAGCCCATCCTTTTGGAGAGCTTTGTTATGTGTGAAATTCAGAGATCAGCAGTTTCTGAAATATTCAAACCACCCATCTGGTACCAACAACCATGCCACAGTTAAAGTCACAGAGATCACATGTTTACTTCCTTCTGATGTTTGAGGTGAACATTAACTTAACCTCTTGACCTGTATCTGCATGAATTTTTTGCACCGTGCTACCACAGGATTAGCTGATCATATAAGGGCATGAATGTGCAGGTGTTCCTAATAAAGTAAATATATAAGAATATATTAATAGACTGCATATCCAGCCCTCGCTATTTTACTATCCAGCTGTTATACATACTTATTTTCCCTTTGCACATCCATCATAATTCCATTTATCAGTGCTATGTGATTCTCTGCTAGAAACATTGGGAAGCTCTGCCTCAAACACTGAATATTTTGAGCCATTCTTGAACCAATCATGGAATAAAGAAGTTCCAAACCCATGTCTGAATGAAGACATTTATTTTTACAGGTTGCCCTTTGTGTTTGGAAGCAAACTGAAACATCTCAGGAATGAAGGACTAGTGTTAGGTACTTAGTAGAAAAAAAATAATTAAATACAGACAGAACAGATTATCCTAATACACCACATATGTACTTCCAAAACCATAAGATACTGTACAAGCCCAAATGGATAAAAATAAGATAAGAGGAGTTTATTGCAGTTTTTATAAAAACTCTTGATCATGACCTGGTCCATGTAAATTTGCATGTAGAACTGATTTGTTCGGAGCTAAGACGCATGTTAAAAAAAAAAACAAAGACGACGATGAAAGAAGAAGAAAACCATTAAAACAGAAGTAAAAATATTTACACAGGTTCCACATATCTTTTTGCAGGTAATTCACATTCAGCAATCTCTTAAAATGTCTCTCTTCATCTACGGAAATGGTGTGGCTGAGCAGTTGGAGCGAGTGCCATGGTTCCATGATATCAGCACTTAGCGTGTGATTGTGGAGTTCAGAACTCCAGCCTTGCAGCTGGACTTTGAAGCTTGTGAGAGTTCTCGCTGGAAGATAATCAAACCAACATGATTACAAATTCTGCCAGTTTTTCATACCGCACCTGCATTTACTCTTAGCTGTGCAACAGAAATGTAGTGCATTGAAAGCATTGGCTAGGCCTACATGATTGGAATAATGTGTAGTCTCTAAAAAGAAACTAACCATCATGTCGCTCTGTTTATTAAAATGCGTTGGAGAAATAGTCACCAAATATGTGCTAGTTCGTCTAGAACTTCTATCAGTATCAACAGAGCAGCGCAAATATCTCCCCTTCTCTCACACACACAGATATTTATTGATTTGTCCTTTCCTGAGAGCCACAGGTTTGCAATTCTGGTCCTGGAGAACACACTGTCCTACACATTGTAGTGCTTTTTCCTGTGCAGAAGAGAGGGTGCTCCAGGACCAGAGTTGGGAACATGTGCTGTGAGTCAACGTGCAGTAGAGCAGAGGGGTGAGTGTGGAGAGCAGTGAGTTTCACGCCAGCAGTCTGGCAGAGCAAGCAGCACAAAGTCCGGTTAAACAGGAGGAATTAGAGCAGGGAGCAAATCCCAACCCAACCCAACCTCCCCACACACACACACACACACGCGCATACGTGCTTGTGTGAGGACACGTTGGTCATTAGTCAGGTTAAAAGAGGAACATGAGGGTGGGTGTTAATACAGGCCAGGGTGAAAATCATACAGACCTGGAGATGGCTGTGGATTCAATGTTGACACAATCCCTCTAGAACAGAATGCAGAGTTAGACAGGATGACAATGGGACTGGTAAGTACCCGAGCACGGGTGCGGGACTAGCTCCCTGGAATGCTTATACACATCAGCTTTAAAAGTCCAGTGCTCTTACCCCTAACGAGCACAGGCTCAAGCGCAGTCACATTTAGCTTAATTATCGGTGCTAGATCATGTTCCCCTTCTAAACTTCTCTGTGTAACTGGACTGAGTGCTGCGGACAGAAAACGATGAAGAAATTACCGCAAACTCGGAGTAGGAGCTGGCGACAGAGTTGATGGAGCAGTTTCGGTATGGGCTGGAGGTCATGGTGCGCAGCGCTCCACTCAGCTGAGAAAGGTTTTCCTTATTCCTCTCCAGGCCGCGGGGGGTTCGAGTACGCGTGGACGAACGCAAACCTAAACCAATCTGGGATAGAGGAGATATCAGGAGAAGAGAATGTTAGAGAGGCAGTCAGCAGCAGAAACGACAGACAAGGTGATATGAAAAAGTGGAAAAATTCCCATTAAATTTAAGGGTCTGGTTAAAATGCTTCTTTTTTTTTTTTTTGGTTCACCAGGATGTTTAGAGGCACTGCAGATTAGCCTTTGGCCGATGACATATAAAAAAAAATAATTCATTCTTCAAAACGTTCATGCAAGTAAAATAAATAAATAGATAGATAGATAGATAGATAGATAGAGATAGATAGAATTATAAGGCAATGACCTCTTCAAGAGGGGAAAAAAAAAAAAAAAAAAAAAGTGACATACTTCAAGGCATTTGGTAACACGTTGATAAAGATTTTATTTAAATCATTTTGTTTTTGAAAGTAAGAACTGAGTAAATCTTAAATGTGAATTTAAAAATTTTACTACTTGATGTTGCTCCACCCAAGAAACGTCAAATTTCAAAAGCATGACTGTTTAACACATGGCTTATAAAGCAAGTGGTTTCCAGTCATTTTTTGAAAAGTGGTGGCTAAAAAAGCAAAGCAACGGACATAACAGTGTGAGGGACGTGGCTTAGGGACGTGGCTTAGGGACGTGTGGCTCACCTTGCTGGCAGAGAGAGGTGGTCTCATGGATGGAGTGTGGCAGATGGAACGCAAGGTGGTGTTGGGTGTAGAGCTAGCGATACTGGAGGTAGTATTCAGCTAAAAGAAAGAATGCAGAGAGAATTCGGTGCTATGGAAATGAAAACTCTGGTCTGTCGTGTTGAAAACAGGAAAGAAAGCTCAGTCATGTACACACGCACACATATATATGGAGCGTTACCTTGCGAGATTTTCCAGGTGTAGGTGTTCCTCCTAGTCTCCTCTTGGTGGGTGTTTTGAGTGCTGTACCATACAGCATGTCCTCCTCCGTCTGCTTGCTCTTTTTCATTTGCTGGAAACAGATGCAGGACACAAGAAACTGACTGACTACGTTTTCCTTGAGGTGGAAGCGTCGAAAGTGTCAAAATGATATTTTTTATCTCCGCACGTAGAAAAAGATCATTTCATTTGCTTCATACATTACGCATGCCTTCAAGCTGATGGACAAACATAGTGCTCATCTCTTCTTTTCTTTAGTCCCTTTATATGTATAATATCCCTTATAGAAACGGTAAAATGTTTCTACATGGCTGACATTTTTCACTGTTCCTCAAACTGTTTGAATATACATAAAAGCAGCGGTCAAAAATAAATAATTAAATTAAATAAAATATGGCTTGAAGCATTTGTGGGTGATAACTCGCACTAGCATACTCGTCTGTAAAGGCACGCATGCGAAATGCATGAAGGTTAGTGCATCTGTGCAGAACTGACCAAAAGAAGACTGAGAGCCGGCCCAGTTAGAAAACCTAAACCTGGAATTTCTCTCCCTTCCCATGCAGTAATGAACATTTTATTTACAACCAGTAATTACCCTCTCGAGTTTCTCCTTCTCTTTCTCCAGTTGTTGAAGGTTCCACTGCTCCTCCACGTACTGCATGAAGTGCTGCCCGTTGACCCGGAACTCTGTGCCGTGCTCTGCCTCCCACTGCTCAATCTGGAGCTTCAGACTTTTCTCCAGCTGCAAACATTACGCTTCATCAAACACTGCAAGCTTACATGTTAAAACCAACACAGTGGAACACTAAATCGTGTGTGAGCGTGTGCAGGCGTAAGGAAATGGAGCAGGGAGGCCAGGAGCTGACCTTGGGCAGACTCTTCTGAAGCTCTGCTCTTTGCTTCTCCTCCCGTAGCAGGTTGCCTCCTCTGTTGTGAAAGCGAGACGGATCTGTGGCCTTTTTCTAAAGACCAAAAAAAAAAAATAAAATAAATCACTTTACATTACTGACCTATAAACAGTGAGGGATGTGGGACAGACACACAGGGGAACGAATGCGAGTAGAAGAGTGCCAGATCTTACCTCCAGTTCCTGGAAGAGTGTCCAGTTACTCTGCCAGCTAGTCACGCCATTATAAAGCTCTCTGTGCTGCTCGTAATGCTGCTTCAGCCTCTGCCCTTCTTGCTCATGCACAGTCAGTAGCTCCTCAGTGAAATTATCTTAAAGAAATCAAAAAATAAAGTAATTAAAATGTTTTAACATCAAGACCTACAAAAACGTAACCACTTTTAAAATTGGCGACACAAACACACACACACACTCTCACACACACACACACTCTCACACACACACACACTCTCACACACACTCTCACACACACTCTCACACACACTCTCACACACACACACACTCTCACACACACACACACACACTCTCTCTCTCTCACGTTAAATTTGTGTGTGTGTGAATAACACAAACAGCTAGCATTCTCCTGAAACTTGAGGGATTCTAGTATTTAAAATAAAAAAAATTAAAAAAAAACCACAAGCTCTCATGTGCACTACTGACGGGGAAAAAAAAACCCCAACATCTAAAATAACCAGGTCTGCATGACATCGAAATATTGCACATGTAAATATCGCAATATGCATATCACAAGGGCTTGAGATAACAGAATGATTGCAATACTTCAAAAAGTTGCGAAAGGTCAGTTTTAGGGTGACGCAGATAGCAGAGAATGCTTTCAGTGTATAAATAATTAAAATTGATTTTTCACACTTCGAGCATTTTCCTTCAGTATCATGCAGCCCCTAAAAATAACTAAGAAACACTACATCACTCACTTTCTTCCATTTTTCAGTCACGGCTACTGCGGGTATCCATCTTGTTTGTACAACGTCAACACACTTTGTGATGTTTTGCTTCAGTTCTGCATTATAGAGCATTTTACTTCCTCAGGTAAAAGTTGGGGATAATAAACATCTCCAATTTAATCAATATAATCCTTGTAGCCTTAATCCGTTTGCACCCTCAAAGTGTGGCAGGTTTACCTTTCAGCATAGCTAATAAACAGAATTTCTAAAATCACGTCTAAGGGAATGCGACTGCACGCTAGGTGCCAATAAATAAAATACCACGATACACAATGGTGTCATTTCGGACACTGAAAGACGTCACTGCTCCTGTGTGGCATTCGGAAAGCACCATCATACACGTGTACTCTTTTCAGCAAAGGCAATCCCATAATTCTTTCATGGTAGGAGAGGTGGATGGAACAGCACAGTGGACCAAATCGTAATTTTGACTGGACTGATGAGTCATCTTTGAGTATTGTAGTAATTTTTAAAACAGAATATCGAGATTATGAGTAGACTGTGGAAGATGTCGGAGCAGCCCATCCATCCATCCATCCAATTTACGTACTGCTTATCCTACACAGGCTGGCAGGGAGCCTGGAGCCTGTCCCAGGAGACTCGGGGCACAAGGCAGGGGACGCTCTGGACAGGGTGCCAATCCATCGCAAGGCACAATCACACACACACACACACGCTCATTCACACACTGCAGACAATATAGAGATGCCAATCAGCCTATAACGCATGGCTTTGGAGTGAGGGAGGAATCCCCTGAAGCAAGGGGAGGAAAATGCAAACCCCTGAACTGTCTATACTGCGGCATTATGACGTAGCAGTGAAAGCTGGTATACCAGAGTAATATGCAGTAAAGGCTTGTCTCTGGTCCAGGCTGTAAAAGCATTTCTCCCAGAGGATTTCGATTTCTGCCCTGATTGAATCAATCACACTCTGGATGTTCTTCATCTTCAGCTCCTCCAGGCGCTCCACCTCAGCGTGCAGCTGGAGGAGGAAAAGGGCACAGATACAGGTAAAACGTAAAGCACGATGAAAGGAAGCGAGTGTGTATACAGCGATTACATTACATACACAGTATATCCTGCAACTGATGATCACAGTACTCTATCATTTAGTTGCCAGTTTATTACGTACACGTAACTGCCCTGGGTGGCTATTTTATCAGATGCACTTACGTCCAGGTGTTGAAAAGGTGTACAATTATTTGTCTCTGCGTCATGTAACCTTGCAAGACTAGTGTGTATGGTTGAAACAGGGGTGTATGTAAACACTCACAGCATCCATGTTCCTCATTTTGCTGCACTGCATGTGTTCAGCAATGGAGTCTCTCTCTTCTTGGGGGATCTGTAGTCTCTCCCACAGCTCCGCGATACGGCCACGGTAGGACACACACGCCGCTTCAATCTCTGCTGTCCGATTCTCCAGCTGAAACCCAAACACGGCGGTTCTATACAGAGCTCAGCTCCAGCTTTAGCACGTAGAGAACAAAAATCACACGCTCTCAAAAGCGATCCGTTTAGTGTTTTGTCCGTGTGCTTCTCCTGCATTAATCAGACATACTGATACAGAGGTGCGAAGAAGTGTGTGGGAGACATTCATTCACAAACCAGAAGTAGTGGTGCGAGTGGTTTTAACAGAGCGAAGGAGAGAAAGTGTGTGTGCACTTACCTGGCTCAGTAGTACATTCAGGGCTGTGATGTTTTCTCTCGAGAGGCAGAATGCCTCCTCTTCCTCACACACCACATCTCTCTCAAAGCTAGTGTCGGGCATCTGCTCGAGATCCTCCATAAACACGATGATCTGACGCTTGATGGACACGAACTCGGCGTAACGACGCTCCTAAATAAACGACCTCGAGTCAGTGTGACGATTCAGGACCTTAAAAATCACTGACATTTAAAAAAAATGTGTACTTTTAGTAACATAAAGCACAATAGTTAGTGACCCGATGAGTTTAAACACAACATATGAGAAGACAGTTTTCTCAAGTCAATGCAATGTTCTCTGAAAAAATGTTTTTATGTAAACTTGTTGAACACGTTAAAATACTAATTTAAAGCGACACACTACACTTAGTAGCTACTCTATCAGGCAAACCTACATGTACATGAGCTTTACGTGTACAGATACAGATGATCTGCTGCTATGCTCCACCCCTTCCCTGAGTGAAAACAGACCACCACTGACCAGATATTTTCTGGTAGAGGGACATTTCTCGGCACAGCAGGGGCAACGAGATGGTAGAAGCGCGATAACGTGTGGAAGTGAGTGGCGAGTGTGTGGAAACAGTCCAAACAAATATATCCAGTCAAGAGCAGTTCTTAGTAACAATATTTGAATATGTGATTGAGTGATTGTGGAGCGCTACCTTCTCCTGGTTGCGGCTGGCGATGTGCTGGCGGTAGTTTTGCAGCTGCTGGGCAGAGGGAACGCAGTCGGGATCGATGCAGTGGGGGTTATCACACAGGATATCGCACAGCTCGCGGTCCTGCTGTATCAGACTCTTCAGCTCACTCGTGCGCTGGTTCTTCTGCTTCAGCATCACCTTCAGCCGTGTGCGAATCTCCTTCTCCAGCTGCAGCATGCTCAGGCCATCATCCTCCTGACACGCAATTACACATCAGCGGGAAACAGCAGAGGATGAACATACAGAAGATGTACTGCTTTGTAATGCGAGTACAGAGAACACCGGTCGTTCTGCAGGTGGGTACTGAAATCACCTCAAACGGCGGGAGCTGAAGCTCCTCACACAAACTACCCAGCTCCTTTCGACATGACTCGATGCTGCTCAGCAACCTCTTTTTCAGCCCCTCCTCTTCTGCTATCATCATGTCCAGAAGGTTCTGGAAGATAAAGACACATTTTTTAAAAAAAAAAAGAAAGGCTAGTAGTAATAGCAAGTCAAGGTACTTCTCTTGTCATCGCAGTGGTTCCTTAATGAAGAACACTGAACACATTATGAACATCTATAATGGCCCCCTTTATTTATTTATTTAAATTAAATTAACCATAGCCATTTGTTGATTAATTTTCTATAACAGCAGCTGACATTGCAGCTCGTTGTCTTTTCTAATAGCAACATCTCCTTCACAGGAATGTGTGTGGAAGGTGCGTCACATAATCTTAAAACTAATAAACTAATAACTGAATACATGGTGACGTTTTCTACAAGGAGATTTAATGTATAACATTTTCAGGTTGATTTAGCATTCAGGTTTTGTAACCGCTAGTCTACAGGACGGAGGAGTTTGCGATGTCCAGTTTCTCCGCAACATGAACGTGTCTTATTAACTTCGAGAGAGAGAGAGAGAAAGAGAGAGAGAGAGACTGGTGAGGGAACGACTGTTTATAGGTGCCAGAATGCTATAAAAACAACTTCCTTCCGTCTCGTAGATGCTCCGCGACATTAAATGTAGCTATAAACGGTTATGAAGAAATCCAAAAAGGCCACGAGTTTTTCTTCCCCTTGTGATGTCAAAATAAGTTATTTTCCATGATTACTTAGCAGTAGCTCAATGGCAGCACATCGCTGTGGCCAGCAGCACACTGTCGTACGTTGATTCTGCAGTAATTAAATCCCACTTCCGAAGATTCACATCACCATTTGTCTTGTGAGCCGCAAACCATTTAAGTGGCGTCTCTCAAACATCATGCGGTAACCATGGAGACGCCCCGGTCCCTCAGATTATCTGGCAGTGAAACTAATCACCCGTTCAGGATCACTACAGCGTCCAGACACTTCTTTTAAAAAAAAAAAAAAAAGAAGTTGCCTTCTCTCATGTGACAGACGCTACTTTGGAAATTGTATCACAATGACAAATTGGATGGACAGACAAATAGTCAGATAGACCTACTAGATATGTACACCTAAATCAGACTTTTCAGCATCATGAGAATTAAGTTGTGATCTCTAGAAAACAACTTTCGTTATCTTGAGGTCATGACGAAAAAGAGAAATAACTCCTGGCCTTTCTGGACTTCCGCGATCCTTTGGGATCCTGATCATCAGGGTACGAGTTCAAATCCCAGCAAACTCGAGCAAGTCTTTTTAAACGCTCGATTCCTCAGGCGTATCCTGTCCCAGCTGTAAGTCGATTTGGATAAAAGTGTGAGCCGGATGAGCACATTAAAGTGCAGATGGCCCAAGTGAGTGTGTTGTGTTTATGATACTGCACTTCTGCTATACTGGAGTGTAAATGGTGGGATCGAGAGAGCTGTGTATGAGTAAATCACCTTGATGTGCATTTTGACCGCATCAGTGCGCTGCAGTCTCTGGTCCTCTGGTATGCCGATCTCCTCCCAGATGTCCTTGAGGCGACTCAGGGCTTTATTCAGACACGCCACCGACTCGGCGGCATGCAACTCACTGACAACACACACACACTTTAATTAAGTTCTTCTACGAAGAGAGTTCTTCCACTCCAAACTTCACACACCATGTCTTCATGGAGCTCGCTTTGTGCCCAGGTGAAGGTAACACTTAAAGGTGCATTAGGTAAGATCTTGTGCTATGTTCGGTTCGACTTGAGGTGTCAACTTGTAAATTCCCCGCCTTCAACCGGTTTTAAAAAACAAACCAAACAGAAAAAGTCCCTCGACTTGAAATTTCAACTCGTCAGCTTGGAGCAGTCTTCTCAACTACCAGTTCCTTCCCTGTTTATGGAGTGACGTCAGATCAACATGGCCGCTCTCACTGAACAGCGTAAAGTCCCTCTTCTCTAATTTTACACGAGTTTAGAGCAGTATCGGCTTTAGAGCAGTTCATATACAGATACAGCACTCGGTTAAATCTGTATCACTGACCATATTAATCACTGTTTTGAGAAGATAATCATCAGCATTAGAGTTATCACTAATGTTAGATTGTTGCTAAGCTACTCGCTGTTGTTGCTGTGCTGCAGTGTCAGTCCATAATGTTGCATGAAGGTTTGAGGTTCACTGCAGTAGAACAGCAGCAGCAGCCGCTCAGGCCTGTAACTGTAAAGGTGCGATTAAAGTCGCTGTTTATGAGCTTTACGTTCTCTGACAGAGCAAACTAAAGACACGCTTTCATAGAGGCGCCATGTTTTTCCCGAGGTGGGAAATGATATTATTACAACTCACAACAAATTACCACATACTAGGCACCATGAACACAGCATGTGGCTCAGAGAGCGTCTGTAAAATGATTGACAGGAGGCGCATCCAAACACAAACAAGCTTCCGGGCCGGAAATCAGTTTTCCAAACAGGTTTTTCTCATCGACTTTATAAACTTCTGCCAAGGCCACGACTTAATCCATTGTATTTTATCATGTTCTAAAATATCTCCCAGATTATTTGTACTAGTAAGTAAGTACCTTTAAAGCTACAGTATACAAAGACATCATGTACAATCGTGTGGAAGAGTTTAGGGGAAGAAACACAAGAACATTATTATCTTATTAATATCCATAATTCTGACATTTCTAAAATAACCTCATACAACTATTAGGAGAGGCCAGCTTTACACTAATTAGCTACATATCTACCATAAATAACCAGCTAACCAACTGTAATAAAGCTAGAGTACATGTACTTATCAGAATAAATGACTATATTAAACTATTTTCCATAAACAGTATGAATATTCAGCTTGCTAACTACACACACAAACAAATATCTAACATTACACCACTAAAGCAGCATTTAACACGCAATTATTTTCTTGTTACCTCTTCCTCATCGTGAAGCTCGAGCAGAATCTATTTTCACCATAAACTAAAAAAAAAAAAGAAAGAGAAATAAAACAAAAACAATCACTAAATTCCCCACTTTAGCCTGAGCTAATCTCTGCAGTACTGCGTTCGGTATAAACCCCAGCTTTTGGGCGAAACCGTTCCCTGAGCGATTCAAATCCCGCGTCCTCGAAGCTGATTGGCTGAACCGGCGAATTCGTCATCGAAACTAAATCCAAGCGATCTGATTGGCTGAAGGAGGTGACGCACGTTAACCCGAAGGAATCCTGTCCGTGTGATTAAGCAGTTCATGTACTTTAATCAAAGTGATTATTAACTCTCAAATCTAATCAACTTAATTATATTATATATTTATATCTCTATATATTTTATATGAATAAGTTTAAACAGCCGAGGTTTGTATTTCTATACATTATATACAAGTAAAAAACACTTTTGGGTACCATGGAATCATTTTTTATGCAATGAAACGTTTATTTTAGTTAAAAAAAAAAATGTAACCACAGCATACAATTTGCATATAAATCTTAATAAAGTTTGAATACTGAATTTACTAAGTACAATATACAATAGTTACAGTAATGCTTGCTCTGATTTTACATAACAAACCAATATCCATACATTAACATACACAGAACAGATAATATACACTGGTTGCTGTAACAGTTGGATTAAAATGCTAATGTCATCTGAAGCAAACACAAATGACTTGACGTGCATTTACTTCATAAACTTTGATGTATCATGAGGTCATCGAATGCCTAAAGATGAAAGTGTGTGGATGAGAGGAGTAGACGAATTGACTGAGCGTTAACGCTATCAGTTTTCTTTTGTTGTTGTTGTTTTCGATTTCTTTCATCAACACAATGTCTTTCATGCAGCAGAAAAGACTTAACTAGCAGTTATTATAAATGTTTTTTAATAAAATATTTGTTTTCGTAACTAAAAGTCAGTATACAGTGACTTTTGTTTTTGGTATTTAATATACTTCCAGTGTGTATATCCAAATTCAAATTTAAAATTGTAGTGCCTTTTGATTTTGTCCTTATAAATATGAAAAAAAAAAATTATAGGGAAAAAAACACTATAGACAGACACTATATTAAAGATATATATGTAAAAGCTACATAAAAATAAATCAAGTTCAGATATAAATAATGCATGAAAATGTTCTCCTGCAAATTGTACCTGGTGTCGTTATAAAAGACGTTGCCATTGGTGGGGAAGATTTCACTGGGAAGTGGCAATCGTGGTGAAAATGAATTAACTTCCTTACAACAACATTATTAAATGAATGGAACTCGATTAGAAAAAGCTACAGAGCCTTAAACATCCCTGTCAGTACACCTAGTTCAGTAATATGCAGGTGGAAAATTCACGGAAGCACGACTACTCTTCCGCGATTTAACAACATGCTGTCAGACTAATGATCAGGAAGGTAAAAGAGCAGTCAACAGTCACTCGAAAAGAGTTGCAGGACGACCTGAAAGCAGCAGGAACAGCAGTTACACAGAGAACAATAAGCAATGTACTGCACCGCAATCATCTCTGGACCTACATCTCATGCACAACTAAAAATGAGTACAGAGTTGTACATCTAGAAGTATACAGACGAATCAGAACAATTTTGCAACAGTATACTCCATCAGATGAAACAAAAATAGAACTCGTTGGAACTAATTCAGCTTGTCATATCTAGAGAAAGAAGGGTTGCACGTATGATCAATACCAAGAACACCATACACACAGTGAAGAACGGTGGTGGGGGCATCATGATATGGGCCTGCTTCACCACATACAGTATTAGCGCAGAATTTAATATCTTCAGCCAAGAAACTGAATCTGGGGAGAAGATAGACGTTTCAAAAAAAGACACTGACCCCAAACATACATCCGAAATAACTCAAGAAGGCCTTGAATGAAGAGCTAGCCAATCTCCTGACTTGAATCTCAATGAAAATATACAAAATTGCAAATTTGATATTGCGCATCCATTAGAGTTTCATAACCTTGGGGAAATTTGCCAAGAGGAACGGGCCAAAATTGAAACACTGCCGCAAAAAGCAAATTACTTCTCACCGTAGACGTCTCAACGCTCTAACTGCCAACAGCAGCTTTACAATAAAGTACTAATGTTGTTCATTTGTGGTGTCCGAATACGTTTTTTCCCCCCTATCAGCTTCATTTTTGAAACATTTCTTTATTCATGCTTATGAACACGTACTTTTTGTTCATATGTATAGGCACAAAGTCAAAAGACATTATATGTGTGTAAATATGAAGTGGATATACAGTATGTACTGGAAATATATTAAATAACAAAAGCAAAAGTGTGTGAATACAAATATGTATCCTTGTATCAAGATCTAATGAAGTGAAATCAGCAGATTTTAAGTTGAGGTCCCATAACAGCTTTCGAAAGGAGAGCATTTTACTTGAAATTTACTACTTGAAGGAACATTTACTTCATGAGAAATGCTATTCTTTCTGTCGCCGCATCCCTGGAATCTCACAGCAGTCTGTTACACGTCAACACGTCATGCAAGATTGCTTTGCTGCTTCATCACGGCTGATTAAGCTTGATTATAATCTTCTTATCTCCAGGTATTTAAAAGCAACTAGTCACAAGGTAAAACAGTTAACAGTGCAAGAGTACAATAAAACAGTGCAATTTCCTTCTAACTGGATTTACTAATATGTAAATGATGTGCGCTGAGAAATCTCTCCATGTCTCCATGCAGAATGTTCAGGTGACATGCGTCACGAGCTCCTCCAGTGCTCTCTCCCGGTGGTTGTTGTGTAAGAGCAGAACCTCTTTAATGGCGCTCTGCTGGAAGCCCATTTCACAGAACTGAGCCAGCAATCGCAGGAACTCTGTAGCCTGAAACAGACACACAGAGAAACTAGATAACGCAGTTCAGGATTCTCAGTACAATGGGCCTCAGCAGGCAGCCTCTGTATAAAGCAGCCATCTTAGATACATTTGCACATATGAGCAATCATTTTCATTAATGCGATGGTGCAAAATGTGGAAAATTGTATCATTTGTATTGCAATTTTAGGGGTCCAAGCACTGCCATGGTCCTTAGTTTTCATATAATTTCTTAGCATGTGCTTAGTACAACACAAAAAAAGAGCCTTCACTTCAGATTTAAGGGGGAAAAAAAAAACTTAACAGACGATTTCTTGCTTACAAATTTGATCCAATCATCATCAAATTTGATTTCAGACGACAATCCGATTAAACATTACAAAAAAGCTACGTGGTTGCCATACTGAATCATGTAATAATTAGAACTTTATGGAAATCAGTCTTCTCTCTACTCCTCCTACAAATTAATTTAATCTTCGGAGATTTAATCACCAAAGACGAGATTCAGGCAATGCAGACATCGTTTCTCAAACATTTCAGCTCTGAATACTTTGCAGGGATGGCAGAGAACACCAGGGTGACAAAATTTGCATATAAATGTAAGCAACAAATATTGGTTAAAAGCAACCACTAAAGCAAACAAGTACTTGTTAGCTTTATACTTAATTTCTTTTGCTGAGAAAAATGTACTGAGAGAGATAGAAGAATAAAAAAAAGAGTCATAGGGAATAATCAGAGTTGTGCTCCGATGTGTTAGCACTCTGAAGATGATTATTTTTCCAAGAGTCTCAAGTCCCAGCGTCTTTTATTCTTCTTATATGGCAGCAATTTACCAAGAATTAATTTTTTCTATATATTAAACAGCAACACATCATATTTTTTATAGATCTGTTTATAGTTTCATTTAGAATTGAGGTGAAAATCCGTGAAACGTCTCACTTACATTGCAGCAGTCGTTCACTCACTTTCGCTTAAAATGAATAACACAAACAACTTACAACTTGTTTTCGAGGAACCACAAAATGCAAAGTCGTCTATCCTGATATCTGGATTTTCCCGTGGCAGAAAACTTCACCTCTGACTGTTACAAAGCGCCAACAACCGAAACTCCTTCCGTAATTGTTAAATAAACGTCCTTACAGAAAGCTTCTCCATATCAACAATGTTTCTGTTTTCTTTTTTTTTTCTGTTATTATAGAAACAATCACGTATTAGAACGAACCCATTAATATAAACATTGCCATTTGGCTTGCACTGCTGTTATAGAAAATTAACACCTTCTGACCAATCAGAATCAAGAATTCAACAGCGCTGTGGAATACTTACTATTACACATCATGACAGAACACTTATTTAAAACATTGCTGAATATCATCTGTTTTACTGAAAAAATGTTTTAATTTTTTTCCCGTTAATACAAGCATGCGTAAACGTTATTACTGCGCACGTTATTACTCATTGTTGTCATCCCCCCAAAGTCATTGTCATTCAGAGTTCAACGTATGTTCAGTGGATTCTGATCAGAATGTAAAAAATACACAGATATATTTTCCAGGACGAGTTGCAGGACGACCTGAAAGCAGCAGGAACAGCAGTTACACAGAGAACAATAAGCAATGAAGTGCAGCACATTCGTCGCTGTTCCTACACCTCACGCAAAAGTACAGATTAAGAAATAAAGATTTGAAATGCATCTCCGGCATGACAGTAGTGTGTGTTCCTCACCTTGCTCTCACAGTTCTGGAACATCTCCAGAGCGTCCTCCACCTGAGTTTTCTCATAACCCAGCGCACACAGACGATCACGCGCCAACAGATAATTCAGAATCTGCAGTACAGAATGTGTGTTATTGATGTGTTAGTAAATCTGGGCCTCTTTTTTTGGACCTCTAGTGGTTTGATCCTGTTATTGCAATCTGTTTTTTTTTTGTTTTTTTTTTTTTGTTGCTGGATGAGCATTTGCCATTGATCGAGAAGCCTGCTGTTCCATTCATTGTCATTTTCCTGTAGGAACAGTGCTGACTGAGTCAGAATCCCTCATGCATGTAACATTCTTGTTATGTGCATGATGCTAATGGTAATAAATTTGAACTGAATACATTTTTATGAACTCTCAGGAGCACTGCCTGCTCTGATCACACCAGAAAGGAAATTAGATTAGATGAAGCTGGTAGGAGCATGTGATACAAAATGCTAAATAAATATAATAAAATATACTTCTTTCTTTATTATTTAGTCTGAATATATCTTATATGCCCTTGTGGGGACAAGGAGTGTTTGTTCAGAGCTTAGTAATATAACCTACTCAGGGGTTTTTCAACACCAATATCTGTATGTGCATCCAGATTTAAACCCAAAGTGGGCGTGGCCTACACCATAAAGGGTTTCTTGGGATTCGTACAGTTCCTCAACCTCAGTTGCATCACCCGAGTTCGTAACTGGTCAGAACAAATTGTGAGATAAATTTTTTAAATTATTTTTGTTTGTACCTACCTATGATATTTTCTAATGAATATAGTTTGTATTATTTCCCTAAACATAAACCAATCAGTAGCCTGATTTAGATCACAGTGACCCAGACCTAAGGATTATGAAGGAGTAATGAATGAATATGGTAAATGCATTGCACGAAGTGGTCTTTCTTTGTCCCATGAGCTTCAGATGCCCTGTGAACCTTCCTGACAAGCTTTAAAAAATAGCAAAGAGTATACCTACTATTCGTACTATCTGATAATGTTCGAAACACATTATCTGTTCATTCCTAATAATGTATTCATGTTTGGTTACATCTCTGTAATGTACTGTGTGTGTGTGTGTGTGTGTGTGTGTGTGTGTGTGTGTGTGTGTGTGCACGTGTGTGCACACATTACCTGCTCTGCACTACGTGTGCCAGTGCGCTGCAGAGCCAGGATGGCAGAACGGAGTGTGTATCCCTGAGCAGTGATGTTCTCTACCAGTTCTCTCTCTTCTTGGCTCAGAGCATACAGCAGCTCCACTGATGAGTCTGGGACAGAGTGGCGATCTCCATGAGAAGTGTGTGGACGAGCAGCCTGCCACACACATGCACACACGCGCACACACACACACGCGTGCGCACAAGCACACAAAAACAATGCTAATTAAAAAGAGAGCATGCACGTGACAACACAAGGCAATGTAACATCATTCTTACTGATTGAAATTCAAATCTGTTTAACCTACAGTAGAGTCTAAAAGTCTGAGACACACTGAAAATCTGGATAAAGTAAAGTTCAATATGTTGAATATTTAATATTCAAGATTCTGCACTATTTCTAAGTCTCTATTTAAATGTAAGCAGATGTGTGATATTGACCGTGTTAACTGCTTTGTACAAAAGCTCAGATTTTCCTCGTGTCTGATCTCTTCTACTGAAGCGTGTGATCAGACGACACGCCAATGGATTTGATCTAAAATGGATCATAAGGTTTTACACAAAAGTGTGGAGTCCATGCCAGCTCGAGTGCACACTGTCATTAAAACAAAAAAGGGGACGAACCGAATAGTAAGAAACTCTGAAATTTATGTAAAAAATTTCAGAGATTCTGCTTTTCACTCAAGTTGCTGTCAATAATATAATTTGTAATGAAAATTGTTGTATTAAATTAAATAGAAGCATTTTCACTAGTGCTCTCAGACTTTTGGACCCCACTGGATATAGCAGTAGCTCTCTCATTAAGCCAGAACTTTACATCTGACTGTACAGTAAAAAATGAATTTTAATACTTAAATATCTCCTTGCTGTTCTTGGGCCATAAAGACCTGAGCATAATCCCTGTAATATAAACAGCATTGAAAATATCTTAAATATAGTCAAATTGATCTATTGTTTCTTATTAGAAGATTACAATAAGACTATTAAACCTAGTTCTGGACATTTTTCTTTTTTTCTTTTTTTTTTTTTACTAATTTCAAGACTAAAATTTCTATAGGAAGATAAGTTTGCTTCTTTCTAGAAATAAATGCTTAAAACAACCAAAACTATCAGCCAGATGAGACTATTTAAAGCTTGAAATTAGTACAAATGTCTAGAAACTGGTTTATTAATCTTTGGTAAGATGTCATTTTTGCAGCAATGTTAATTAATAAAGTTTTTAATGTTGGAAAAATTATTAGCAGTATTGTTGCAGTTTAGTAAAAAAATTTAAGCCGCTTAACCTTTATGCTCTGTTTGACCAAATAAACTAAATAAAGCCTCTGTTCTAACATTCACGAGAACATTGTATATATATATATATATATATATATATATATATATATATATATATATATATATA
>CM040983.1:23387818-23424940 GCA_022985145.1 Pangasius djambal | reverse complement strand
CTGCTGTATTTCTGTTTTTTGTTGTCTTAGAAATTAAAATGCCTATTTTGAACGAAAACAACTTTTCAGTTCCTTTGGACCTTCAATTAAAAGATCTTGGTATTGCAAATTGTGTCCATTTCCATTTATTTCTGGAGATATTACAAAAGTTGTGAATAAAATTAAGGGGTGCCAATACTGCTAGGCGGGGCTGTATATACACACACACACATATATATACATACATACATACTGTACATACAATTACGTGAATATCTTTTCCATATTGTTGAAAGTGTTTTGGGAGTATGTAGTGATTGTAGTGATTCAGCTGTTTGTGACGTTTGTGTACCTGCAGAGAAGACTTGTGTTGGTGAGCAGAAGGCTGCGGGCCGGCTGAGGAGGGTCTGGGCTGGAGCTTGGAGTGTGTGGCATGTGGTCTGTGAGTGACGATGTTTCGTTTTCCACTGGAGTTCCCCGAGCTGTGTTTTTTGTGAGGTCGTGAGGACCTCAGGCTCGGGGGGCTGCTCATCTCCTTCAGAGAGCTGCTGGAGTTCTTGTGAGTGGGGATCGGGGGTCGGGGTGACCCGGGCCTCTGAGCCTCTTGAAGCAGTGAAAATTTGGCTCTTTCTCTGCTCTGAGAGCGAAAACCTCGATCTTCCTCAGTGGAGGAGCACTCGTCATCCTCGCTGTAGCCGGCAGCCTCGTGTGCGGAGTTGTCAGTGAGGAAGTGCAAACGGGAAAGGTGGCGTCTCTTCGGGTCCGCCGAACTCAAGCTCAGGCTGCGCTGTCGCTGTCCTTTGTCACATAATCCCTTTCTGCAGAGGTGTGCGGAGCGCCTCTCCTGAGGGCTGCTAAACAGGAGCCAGTATGGAGGGCAGGATGGAAGCACAGTACCACGATCAGGAATGAAAACATGCTTATTAGAACGAGCATGGAACCCATTCAGAATCCAGTTCTCCAGACAGAAGTCATACTGGAGAACGAAAGACAGAAATGACTATGAGTAGTGTATTACGCAGGCAGTAACAATTTAAACCAAGTAATGCACGTTGTTTATATGACTAGATAAAAATATTTAACTCCATCCTGAATTGATTATGCGTTCCAATAACATTCATGCTGGGAATGTACATTTTACATTATTGTTTTTTCTATAAAACTGCTGAAGTGTATAAGTGTATAAGAGTGTGTGTGTGTGTGAACATGAGAGCGAGAGTGAGAGAAGGACCTGCAAGTCATGCAGTTTTTGGTGGTAGTCTGGAATGATGATTTCATGGGCAGTGATCGGCTCCATCATGCCCAGAGGTTCATCCAGGGAACCCAGTGGAACCTTAAAGGGAACATCGTCCAGACTGCCCATTCTTATGCCGACAAACAAAACCAAACACACACACACACACACACACACACACACAAAATCACACTTAGTGAGTAACAAAAAGAAAAAAGGGCTTTGATGCACTTTTTATTTTGGTTCTTTTAAGATTAAAGCACAGATTGACAGTTTCTGGATGTTTATGTCTATATTGCGTGAATCAAACAGGCATCACAAAGATTTTCATTTATAGTCCCTATATTTCACTACTTTTAACTGCACAGTTGTTGTTTATATATTTTAAAAGATGCGCATTGAACATTCTGAGAAAATGTATTTTCCATGTGCTCTCAGTCCCCATAAATGTCCTGATTCCCTGGAGTATAAATGAGGTTGCATACTTGTTATCTGGAAAACCTGTGGACTGAACAGTCCTAAGAATGTAAAGGAGCTTAAACTGTTCTTCATGGAGGAGTATGCCAAGATCCCACTACCACCAACCTCGTTAGACATTACAGGAAGCGGCTCTCTCCAGCACAGGTTTAAGGGTGCCAATAATTTTGAAACCAGTGTTTTCATTTTAATGAAGGGTACCAGTCATTCAGGAAGACACTGTGTCAATCTGCAGATTAACCTCAAATTTATTTGGAATGCAATTTGCTAGAGTCCAGAGCTGACAACCCATCGTGTCACAGCTCTTAGACGTGATCTGGTCTTCATCTGTTTGCGTGTGATTGTTCAGCGGCTACAACAAATGTTTGAAGTTTGTCCCAATAAAATAGGTTTAATTAGATCCAGTTTAAGTGTTACACACTTTTTGGACTATGTCGTGTATGGTTCAAAACACTAAACACTGTTTAAATTTAAGATATTTAAGATATTGTGAAACGTTGTTTGTTATGTAAGATGGTTTAGAATGTGTATTATTATGGCTTGGGTAAAGACTCAGGAGTTATTATACTACGGTTGCTTCCAGACCACTAATTTTATTCTTCTAAATGTTCTAAATGTACTGATACTGTATATAAACAATAACACACTCACAGTTGTTCTGTTGTACTGAATATCACCTGCGGCATCGTGTCTACTGCTGAATCACAGCATGCCGACATTCAGTACAGCAGCACTTCTGCTCGTGATATTGCTTAATTAGAATGATAATTACGCAGTACTATACAATACAATGCATACTCAATGATGCTCACTCACACACACACACACACATACCTGAAATGATCATATAGTGAACACACTGACCTGCAGTATTCTTTTGCACTCATGAGCTGTGTGTGTCTTTGCTGCTCCGTAGTGTGCAGCCTGTTGTGGAGAGCCACAAAGCTTACACTCACTGAGTCACACACTAAGCCTTTCATCGCCTGGTTTCCAAAACACACAACACACACAAAGCCGCACACACACACACACACACACACACACACACACACACACACACACACACACACACACACACACAGATATACACCCATAACAGCCCAGGATGTTTCAGATAAAAGTACTACATCAGCTGTGCAAGCAAAATGCTTGTGTGTGTGTGTGTGTGTGTGTGTGTGAGATATATATATCTCAATTTGTTACCCATACTAATTGTTTTCCCTTAATGTTAAATTATTAACAGGGTTATTTATATTAGCACAATGATTTTATTTATGTTCCACTACATTTGCTATATTAAATAATTATTGTTATTAAATTGTTGATGAGTAGAATGAAACATGAATTGCGACAAAATGGTACTGAACTGTACAGCTGAGGCCAAACGTTTACCTACACCTAGGCTAAAGATACTTAATCTCACGTTAGCATACATTTCATTAGGGTACCTACTTTGTTCACATCAGAGGTCATTTCGGTTAGATACCGATTTATTTCAGCTTTAATTCACTATATCAGAATTCAAAAAGTTTACATACACAAAAGTTGACTGTCAACTTGGTCATGAGTGCAGTCTGGAAGATTCCAGAAACTGATGTAAAGACAGCGCACTCAGACTCTATTTTAGAGCCAGTGCCTTTTTGCCCTTGACACCATGGAAAAATCCAGGCGACTCAGCCGAGACCTCCACAAGTCTAATCCCTCCTTAGAAGCAATTTCCAAATGACTGAAGGTACCACGAGCTTATGTACAAATAACTGTATGCAAATAGAAACATCTTGGCACCACACAGACACGGCATTGTTCAGGAAAGAAAAACGTTGTCTCGAAAGGCTCAACTGTATGGAGCCCAAAGGGGACATGGTGAAGGGGGGAAAAAAAAAATGAGATGGGAGGAAAATTTTTGTGTTGCGTTCTCTCACAAAGACATTTGCGTTCGCGAGAGAACTGCGGAAGGCTACAACAATAGTTGTATTCAAGTTCAAGCATTTAAAAAGCAACGACACCAAATAATAACAAAGTGTAGGTAAACTTTTGACCCACTGAAAATCTGATCTAGGAAATAAAAGCTGGAATAAATCCATCTCTTCGCTATTATTTTTGAAATGACCTCTTATGGAAATAATGTGGATCCCCTAACTGACAACAGAGGAATGTGTGGAGTTGTGAAAAAGATCTATGTAACCTTTGGCGTTAACTCTACCTTTCCTTGTCACTGGATTTGTAACCTGAAGGGTAAACATTTTGTACCTTTTACTTAGAAAAATTAGTGTAGTATACCTTTAAAGCTTTACTTTAAAGGGTAGTTATGGTACAATTGTGTACCTTAAATCATTTTTAAAGTACAATACATATCCACATTTCCAGGTAAAAAAAAAAAAAATACATAAAGTATAAAAGATAAGGGTACTATCCCAGCAACAAGGAACCGTACAGTTTATTCTACTACTCTTTTCTGAGAGTGTACAATGGTGTACAGTGTGTTTGTGGAACACACAGCAGAAGAGTCCTGGTGTCTGGAGAGCTCTGTGTATGCATAAACCCGGACTGCAAATGCATTCATGACCTTCATGTCATTAGAAGAGGATCAGAAAAATGCTGAAGAAGTGCGTCGGAGATTACACACTCGCACTGCAGAGGTATGAGGACACACACGCGCGCGCGCAGACGCACGCACAAATTCAACTAAAGTAAACCTTGAAGTAAAATTGTATTGTGACTGTGCAATGCCAGATGGGATGGCTGGCTTGTTTCTGTTTTTAAAATATTTTATCCACAACAAACCTGTCCATTTTACACAAGCACTCATACAAAATATAAAAACATATATTCATAATTTTATTACTACTGGTAATATTAACTCAGACAACATGGAATGGCTGTATGCCACCAAATGCCATGAGATACACACACACACACACACACACACACACACACACACACACATATATATATATATATATATATATAGAAAGCCAGTAGAGCTCTTTTATATATTCATTGGCCATTAAAGTACATTGGTAAGCAACCATAAAATACACTGCTGGAAATACAACTGAAAAGAACATTGGCCAGCATGACTGTGCATGAAGTGGTGATGGCTCCATCACTGCTACAGACATGAGAAATTAGGGTAGTTTGTGTCATTGTTTTAAAAAAAATAAAAATAAACCATGAATGATGAATCAAGACAGAATAGTGAGCCTGGAACACAGTGTGCTGTGGTGTGTGTACCATTCTGATACTATTATATAAAACTATTATAGAAAAACAGAAAACACTCTATGAAGGAAGGACAGCCGCCAGTGCAGTCCACCAACATTCCCCAGTAAGTCAAACAACCAGCTCAGCAGCAACTGGAGTCTCATAAGGAAAACACACACACACACACACTCATGTACACTCGCTGAACTTATACGTCTCCTCATTAGAACTATTCCTATCACAGCGGCATCAGGATGCTTGCTTAGACGGAAGGAGCAAACGGACCAAACTGTCTCACCTTTTTTCTGACAGATAGCAGCTGACAACACCACGCACTCCGCGTTTTCTTTGCCACTCAGATTCGTGCGGATCAGCAACTTGTTTTAACCTGTTTTTATTTTTTCACTGTTCCATAGTGTATTAGTTAAAGTATTAGGACTAATGCAGCACTGCTATACTCTATGGCTGCCCAAGTCTCTGTATTGCACCCAATGCACAAGTGCAATTTTTGAGCATGATCTAAAGCAGTGGTTCTCAACCTTTTTTCAGCTGTGGACCCCTAGCATATTCTGTCTGATCCTCGCAGACCCCCTACATAATATGTATATATTAATATATAATTATAATGTGATGTAATATATATAAGCAGTCTACACTATACCTTTTCATAATCCATCAAGCGTCAAATGTAATAAATTTTCAGGTCAGTATTAGATTTGATATCCTGCCGGCTATTCACATTAACAGTGACATTTTTATACATTGACATTTACATTTCACATTACACACTGACGTGCTCATTTCATTTTACTCATCAATATTAAACTTGAAACAGAGGGTTTTTTTTTTTTTTGCAGTCGTGGGTGAACAGTAAAATGTTCACCCATTTTATTGCTTATATTACACTTGGTTGATTCTCTCTCTGAATTATCATTTGTTTGATTAACCCATGAGTGTTGGACCAAACTTTGCAAACCTTCCTGAATGAGCAAGCTAAGATGCGCTAGTGAGAGAGCTGTGAATGCGCATGACTACGCATATAGAATAATTAAAAAAAAAAAAACAACAAAAAAAAAACAACAACATTAAGTCTGTGACTTTTCTGAAATTTAATGAGCCTGAAAAATGTATTTAAACTATTAAACACTTAAACCAAATATTTAACAAAAATGACAATTATACATATTTAAAATATTTCTTAGGAACAATCCCACAGATATCCTGAAATTATGCAACGGACCACAAGGAGTCTGAGGTCTGCTGGTTGAGAAACACTGCTCTAGAGCTGTTTAGTTCATATCATTGCAGAAGGAAAAAGGATCAAGGTCAATTCAAAATTTTAGCGTAAGATGGCTCTTAGCTTTTCTCTACTGAGCCGAGTAGCTGACTGGTCCCTGTGTAGGCAGCACTGGGACTTGCCGCTGATTTCAGAGCTTTACATTCTCACCTCCTCAGCCCCTTTCCATTCAAAATTAAGTGTACACACATAAAAACACAATAGTAATACAACAAAAAATTGAATAAAGGTATGTGCACTACCTGGCGAATCATTTGCTAAATGTGCATACTCTTATCATACCACACACACACACACACACACACACACACCTTCTCATCCAAGCTTGTGAACAATGTGGAAATTATGTTTCAAAGAAAAAATAAGCTGTGCCTTGAGGCAGGCATTGTCAGTAATTATGTGCCAAGAGGAAGTAACTGTTTAACTGAATGCTGCATAATATCAAGCACATATACTATATTTAAATACTGCGTCCATATGTAACAGATATCATTTACAATGATTGCACATAAATCCAAAAGGTACAAAAATGATCGACCTTAGAAAAAGGTACGCCATTCCAGCCCATTATTCTCTGGGGCTGATCTACCCCCAATTCATTGTCTGGGTTATGAGAGATGGAGCTTTGATCGGAGTGCTGCAGACTCTCCTATAACCACAGTGCACATTCACCAAAACCCCCCTGGCTGCATCTTTCAGTTCCGGATCCGAGGACCCGGCTGCTTTTTCCGTGCGTGTTTGCTTTAAGGACACTTTACTGATTTCTTCAGATGAAACCATGCATTAAAATCTTTAAAAATACATTTTGTTTCAATATTTCATTAGTTTAATGTCAAAATAGACACCAACCGTCTTTTAACCTTTGGTAAATTCTGGTGTTACAAAAATATCCCGCTGAATCTGCTTTGGAAACATTTGCATCAACTGTCTCACACTCAAGACTGTAATACAGAAATAGAGTTCATCTTAAATTTAAGTACTTTCTTTCACTAATAAGATAAATTTCTATCTTATCTAGACTTATGAGTGAGAGGTTCTCATGCAGGAGAACATGACTACAAGAGCTGACAGAGGGTAAGAATTGAGCTGAAGGAGAGCGATTGAGAGCGAGTGGCAGAAATACTGTGGCCCTCAGTGGTATCTCCTATCTTAGCTTTGGTTTAATGAGCTCCTTATGCTTTACACACTGCTTTAAAACCTAGAAATGTACATCCTTTACTCTCTACTACATCCAACATACTGCTATAACATAATAATTGTACGAACTCTCTCAGACCCTTGGGGAAATCCTGAAATCCCTAAAGTATTGTTCCAAGTCAAAGCGCAGGAGACAAGCTGCTGATGCCAGATCAGTGCTCTCCCAAACAGCTAGAGTAAACAGAGGAAGCATTTTATCATGAAGGCCAAACTGTGAGTCATTCTCTTCAAATGATGTCACATTGATTAAAAAATAACAATCAGGGGGAAAAACACTGACTGCTTTTCTAATAACACGATTTCTAATAGCGTGATCCAACTGCATGGCTGGTTAAAAAACAAGGCTTTTTCAAAAGCAAAAGCATTGATCTAAAATTCTTCACCACTCAATACTCAAGTAACACAACCACAAACTAATAAAGCACAAACATGTCTTGCACGTTCCTCAAATTAAAAATGATAAAACTAACAAACAAACAAATAAACAAACAAACAAACAAAAAAGCATACAGCGCAAATGTGCACATGCCAGCAGACTCCACTGGGCACTTGGCCTGTGATATGAAAGCTGACTGGCAGTCCAAACACAACTGGGGACAAGCATCCAGACTCAGAGCTGCTGCAAAATACGAACAACCCTGTCAATGGAGTCTGTGGTGGCAAAGGCCAGGTACTTGCAGCAGAGCCAGTCCTCCAGGCTGACGCCACCGCCGGCATCCAGCGAACGCTCGGCAAACTTGATCATCATGAGTGTACGCTTCAAATCCAGCCAGTTCTGCAACGCTGCGTGTCGCTGAATGGGAAGAGGTGCGGCACGCAAGAGGTCATCACGTGGCCCCCACAGCAGACACTGCAGGCAAGCGCGAGCCTCAGCCACGCCAATGCGCTCAGACTCGTCGGTGTGGAGCAGGAGACCTGCCAGCCGCTGCAGGCCCTGAGAGTATAGGGAACGCATAGGGAGCGGTGGCAGTTGCTCCCTCTCTGTCATGCCAGCTGCCTCCACCAAAGGATTAGGTTGGTGAAGCATCTCATAGATTAGAAGGCCCAGCTGAAACTCATCACACTCAGTGTACTGCACGGTGCTCTGCTGCTTGGCCTGAGAGAAGTTGCTGATGATGAGGCGAGCAGGGCAGGCAGAGGAAGCAGATGTGGTGGTGGTGTTGGGCTCCGGAAGCTCCAGGTTCCAGGGATCGCCTGGCTGGCAGTGCACAAGTAGCAGGTTCTCCAGGTGCAGATCGCAGTGTGATACGTGGTAGGGCTTCATATGCTCTAGGCCAGTACACAGCTGAAGCAGCAGCAGGCACACCTGGCGCTCATACAGCTCTGGGTTATGTGAATGTCTTGCTGTACCCTCCTGCACAAAATCGGCCACCGTCTGGAATGGGACCTCACGTGTGATCACCACCACTCGGCTGCGCAACTTCCCGCCGTGGCACGCCATGTCCGCCGGCACTGCTATGTTCCCATGCCCCCTCTCGGCCTGTCTCTTTCCTTCAGACAGCAACTCTTTGCTCCCTCCACCTTTCTGCTCCAGATTTCGCTCCTCCTCTCTTTTTTCGTCCTTCTCATCATCGCTCTCCTCCTCATCCTCCCAGGGCAGAAGACGAGCAGGCACATCTGCCAGGAAGTGGCCACAGTCCTGCTGGATGTTGAAGTGCACAGGAAGGCTTTGTCGGACAGCCAGGCTGTGGAAGAACTGCTGCTGTGTCTCCTTCACCTTGTACCTGCAGATCTGGGGAAAGAGAGAGGTGGTGAGATGCACTTTAACACATGTAGTATTAGTTATTGACATGTACTAGGGTGAGCAATATAGATGAAACATTGCTTAATTCTAATTTGGCAAATACCCCATTACTGACTAGGTAGGACAATCAAACAAAATTGATGGAAAACAGTTTATTCATTGTAAAAGTTATTCACAAAGTAGGCTATATTAAGGCAAATAAAAATAGTTCACTAAATTTTAAGTAACAGATGGTGACAAATTAAAGTTTTATGTCTGTTACATACATACATTGTAATTCCTAATTATGACAACAGAAAATGAATTGGAAATTCCAATAGAGCCCTTTCAAACACACCTACTGTATATACACATAATGCAAACACTTATCACACACAAGCAAATATGGTTACAATCAGAGTATTGGATGAAAGTTTAATAGACAGGTGAAGGTTCTAGGGACCTAGAAAACCCAAGTGAGGAGAGACATGGTGATTGGCATCACCAATTACAGGTTGTTAAATATAGGTAAGTTTTGAACTTTAAGTACTGACTTAAGTCAACAACATTAGATACGGCCTTTAAAGATATTCCCTGAAAAGTGTCAGTACTCAATATGAGATGTCACAGGTACTCTATATGCAAGACACTGACCTATATATACAGATCAGCCATAGCATTAAAACCACCTGCCTAATATTGTGTAGGTCCCCTTTGTACCGCCAAAACAGCTCTGACCCGTCGAGGTATGGATTCCACGAGATCTCTGAAGGTGTGCTGTGGTGTCTGGCACCAAGATGTTAGGAGCAAATCCTGTAAGTTGCGAGGTGGGGCCTCCATGGATCGGACTAGTTTGTCCAGCACATCCCACAGATGCTCAGTCGAATTGAGATCTGGGGAATTTGGAGGCCAAGACAACAACTTGAACTCTTTGTCCCGTTCCTCAAACCATTCCTGAACAATTGTTGCAGTGTGGCAGGGCGCATTATCCTTCTGAAAGAGGTCACTGCCATTAGAGAATACCGTTGCCATGAAGTGGTGTACTTAATCTGCAACAATGTTTAGGTAGGTGGTATGTGTGTAAGTAACATCCACATGAATGCCAAGACCCAAGGTTTCCCAGCAGAACATTGCCCAGAACATCACACTGCCTCCGCCGGCTTTCTTTCTTCCCATAGTGCATCCTGATGCCATCTATTCCCCAGGTAAGCTGGCCACATGATGTAAAAGAAATCATGATTGATCAGACCAATCCATTGCTTCACGGTCCAGTTCTGATGCTCACGTGCCCATTGTAGGCACTTGCGGCGGTGGACAGGGGTCAGCATGGACACTCTGACCGGTCTGCAGCTAAGCAGCCCCATACACAGCACACTGCGATGCACTGTGTGTCCTGACACCTTTCTATCACAGCCAGCATTAACCTTTTCAGCAATTTGTGCTACAGTAGCTCTTCTGTGGGATTGGACCAGATGGACCAGCCTTCACTCCCCACGCACATCAGTGAGCCTTGGGTGCCCATGACCCTGTCGCTGGTTCCCCGGTTGTCCTTCCTTGGACCACTATTGGTAGGTACTAACCACTGCAATACCGGGAACACCCTACAAGACCTGCCATTTTGGAGATGCTCTGACCCAGTCGTCTAGCCATCACAATTTGGCCTTCGTCAAAGTCACTCAGATCCTTACCCTTGCCCATTTTTCCTGCTTCTAACATCAATTTCAAGAACTGACTGTTCACTTGCTGCCTAGTATATCTCACCCCTTGACAGGTGACACTGTAACAAGATAAACAGTGTTATTCACTTCACCTGTCAGTGGTTTTAATATCATGGCTGATTGGTGTGAGTCACAGCTGTTTATAACACAGTTCATTGGAATAATATATTTCTGCACAAACACACTTATTTCAAACTATATACGTTTTATTTTTATTATTAAATTTTTTATTTATTTTAATAACTTTAATTTTATTCTGTTCATACACTTTCAAATAAACAGAAAACATGGCACTCCCCATATTTACTTTGTATCTCATCAAATAGACCAATCTCTCGTAGATGTGACTGACATTAAATCCATTAAAAACACCAGAAACATCTACCTCATTTCCCCCTGAACAGTGTCTCACAGGTACTAGCGTCTGCAAAGTTTTTTGAGATTAATGAATCAATGTGAATGCCATGGTGAGTTGAGGTGTGACACAGAAGTCTTTTAATTGGGACTTTCCAAGTCACTCTGTATAAATGATGTGTTTATCTACAAGAGTGCAAATCATAAACACTCTTTGATGCCTTTCAACACTGAAGGCTTTCTCAGGCAAATAATACAGCTCACACTCTCATCAAAAAGGAATACTAATTGACTGTCAGTCTACAAACTACACATTAAAAATTCTTTCATCTGGATCGACTGAAGCACTTCTAACACCGAGAGACCAAAATGAGACCTACCTTAACAGCGTAGTTGATAAGCGGGTCCTTAGCATAAGCGGCTGTGTAGTACACAGCATCTTCTGCCTCGCAGCATGGCTTGCCTGTGGTCAGTCTGAAGTGGGACCAGCTGTCTATGCCAAAGCGCAAATGGTCTTTCTGACCAGCCATGAAGCGGTCCTCACAGCGGCCAGCCAGTTTGCGCAACGTGTCGGCATGTAGACTGCGGATGCGGCCTGCCACCTCCTCCCAGCTCTCTAAACCTCTGTAAAGAGCAAGTCTGTGGGTCTTACTGGCTGCAAGGCTCTCTGTGCTGCGGCAGCCCCGCCTCTCCCGATCTGGCGCTGTGCTGCTGTTTGCTGAGCGGGAGAGGTTCCGTCCCCCTGCGACTGGCCTCTCCAGAGAGTCTCCTGATTCGTCTAGTTGTCGGGCATCAGAGCTGAGTGAGGAGCTCTGACTGGCTGTCTCCCAGGTGGAGTCCAGGTCATAGAGTGGATTCGCCACGCTCAAGCTGGCACCACCTGGCTTGGCTTCGCCCCGGGGCCGGCGGGTCATCGGTTCTCTGGTCAGTGAAGGCTCTGTGTTGGCTCGTGGCACAGACTTCTTGGGCAGCGGTGGGGGAGTGGCTTTGGCACCTGGATTGAAACCTTCAGATTCAGAATGGAGAGTGTCATCAGAGGTCTTGGGGTGTCTGGGGTGCTTTGTGGGGATCAAACTGGCCCTGGACTGGCCTGGGGAGAGGAAAGGGGCCAGAGAGAGACCGTCACAATTATTAAATACATACCCAACAAAAACTGAGTACAGGCAATGATGCAATTTTGGAACCTGCAGTGCTGCCACAGGCCCCCACAAACATCTATAAATCAACCTTGTACCACAAAACAGCGAGAGAGCTACTCGCTCATTCATTTTAACATACAGACTGCCAAATGAAAATAACCTGAACTACGGTTATAAGACTAAACTGCTTGGACAACAACCAAACAAGTGAAAAGATTTCATTTTATTTCAGACTAAAATAAAAGATCTCCTAGTCACCACGATTGCCATCTTCAACGTTTTGCATACATTATAATAGGTAAATCGTAATGAATTAAATTAAGTAGGCCTTTATATTAAACAGGGCTTAGAGTTTTGAAAGGGGAAGAATTTGAGTGCGGCAGCATACATTCAGACATCAGCCGGCATTTTTCATGGAAACATTGCTATAATGCTAGCTAATACTGTTATTGTATTTTAAATATATAATGAGTGTCGTCACCCTGGACCGTCATTAAAATAAAACATTGCCCTTTTCACAGCAAAAGCAGTCAGAAAGAACCTTCATCTGTGACAGCTCAACACAGAATAACAAACACAGCAGTGTGATGAGATTAATTTGAAAGTTTTCAGTAATAGCTACTGAGGGTTTGCACTGTTCATACTGTTTTTCATTTTGAAAACCTATAGAAATGAAATGACAACTCATGTCTACCTGCAGCCTGGTGCTTTTCTACTTCTGTCTCTTCTCTTTAAATGTATACAAGCTGCATATGTTCCGAGCACATACATAACCAAAAACCTCTTAACAACGTAACATCACTGCACCTCCCTAGTGTAATAAACCTGTAATATAAATTCTAGAAAGAATTACTTTCTGCTTGTAAACTTGAATTTACATTCTAATGCCATGTAATGACATCCAATATATATAAATGGATTTTTTTTTCTAATAATTCTGTGTGTGTGTTCTAGTTACAGACACAAGAAAATGATCGTGACTGCAAGTGGCTCTAAAACGACTCATTCCTGCATTTACGGTAAGTACCTTTAAGTACTTCTGAACCTAAAGTAGCCCATTCAGCTTTGCTCATTCACCCTCTCTAGCTGACAAACGTAGTGGTAGTAGCTGGTGTTATGGCCAAACACTTACATGACAGTGCAGTGTATACATCATAGTATAATTTGATGACCCTTCAAATTCAAGGACCATATTTGCTGACCAGTATTTATTTATTTTTTTTGATATTCTATAATTTCCTGTTGAGCAAATAATCAAAACCAAACTGAACTTCACATTTAGGGGCCATTTACACGACAATGTTTTCAGTCAAAAATTTGTGTTTTGCCTGTTCGTTTATACGACGACAGTGTTTTGGGGACTGAAAACGCATGTTTTTGAAAACGGGTTTCAAAGTGCAAGTTTTTGAAAACACCGCCGTTATCGTCTCCATGTAAACACCCAAAACGGGAATCTTTGAAAACGGTGACGTCATGCGCGTGCGTAGTACGTGTTAGGTATGTAGACATGCGCAGTACGTGTCTATTGTAAAGGCAAGCGTGAACAAACATACACAACAATGGCGGAGTACATGGTAGTGTTTTTGCTATTCAAGAGTTTGTTAACGCTTCAGCATAGTGTTACTGTTTACTAACTGTTTAGGTACTGTTTACTAACAAGGTGACAGCGCCAACTACTGGCCTGGCTTACGTAATACAGCATTTTTGGCTGTTATCGCGGATATGTGTAAACGCGAATCGTTTTGAAAACGTTGTCGTGTATACATGAAACTTTTTGAAAACGCAAGAGAAAAACTTTTCCGTTTTTGACTACATCGCTGTCGTGTAAACGAAGCCTTACAGTGCCTTCTAGAACTATTGGGCACCTTTCATAAAAATGAGCAAAAATTATTATATAAAACACAAATTAAACACAAATCAGACTTTCCACTCAAATAATAGAAGAAAATATATATCAATCTTCTAAAACTTCACTCATTAGAAATAAAAATAATATTTTAAAATAACTGACAAAATTATTGACACCCCTAAGTACTATTTTAAATAAATGCAAACTGAAAATAGTATTTATTATTTTCCATTTGCTCTCAGTTCCCAGGAACTTTTTGCCTTTAACCATGTCGACACAAAAGAGACAGTTGTTGATCATGATCAAATCATGTAATGAATATAAACCATACATAAGTACTTAAAAATACCATTAAGCACAATCGAGGTCATAAAAAAGGTTCACATGTCTGAAATAGTTCGACATTTTACCAGGACTTGGACCACGAGCACACTGTCCTCACACTGAGGTTGATGATGGTGAAAGATAGAGGGAAAAATTTTGTACTGCACAGTTTGGTTGATTTCGTGGTTGTCAAGTTTGAAAATCAACTCTAAAACTCCACTTTGATGACAAGTGAACTTCACCAAATGTGATTACAATCATGCGTTGTAGTCAGATGAGACAAAAATCAATCTTTTCGACAGGCTTGTCTCCAAAACTGAAATGCATACAAGGAGAAGCACCTGATGCCCCGCTGTAAAATATGGAAGTGCATCATTGATGCTTTGGGGCTGTTTGGTGGCTGAGGATTCAGGGGGTTTCAGGAAGATTGACGGCATCATGAATTCTGCTAAGTACCAGGATAAATCAGCCCACAAACTGGTTGCCTTTGCCAGGGGGCATTCAGGCTTGGCCATAGATAACACTTTCAATAAGAGGATAAGCCAAACACAATTCCAGCAATCAACACAGAAACACAAAGTAATGAAATTTAATGTTAAAAAAAGTTCTGAAAAACAATTTAACATGACAGTGACAGAGTATTTTAAGTAACCATGGATTGCACTGTAATATTTGCTTTCACTGGTGTCAGTAAGAGACAGTGTGTTTTCTGTGTGTCTGGTTTTTTTTTTACTTGCGTGTCTGAATATAAAGTTAAGGCCTGTGGGCAATTTTGACATCCCACTTTAAAAACAACCCAAGCTCACATGTGATTTATGACTATCTCCTATTGTAATATTCTAGTAATAACGTTCCTGCACATTTAATTCTCTCCCCCCTACGCAATCCTTCTCTGTAATTATTAGCTATGGGTAAATCACGCAAGCTACATCTAAATTCTAGACAAACACCCAGAGGTATTGTGCTGTTCTGAACGCTGACTGATGTCCTCAAATGGTCTCTTCTTCTATGGAGGACCATCATTCAGAACATGTGTGTGTGTGTGTGTGTGTGTGTGTGTGTGTGTGTGTGTGTGTGTGTGTGTGAGAGAGAGAGCTGCTGCTGTTCACTCAGGTTAAACTCTGTCCTTATCCCCTCTCTCTTTTATATATTTAAAATCAAATCCCCACTGGCTACCTCTCTTATTAGCGAGAACAGCCCAGATCCTTGGATAGGGATGTGTGTGTGTGTGTGTGTGTAAGATGAACGTGATTGTTACATACCTAAGTTGGTGTAGGTGGCACTGCAAGAGCTGGAAGCAGGGGAGTGAGAGTGAGAGTGCGTGTTCGGTCCCTCGTCCTCCTCAGGCTCCCCTAGACTGACGCTGGGTGAGAGTGGGCGAGCCACGGGGCGCGTCGAGAGGCTGGCCGGCTCGCTCACGGTCGGCAGTTCCAGCTTGGCTGGCAAAGAGGTGATGGCGGGTGTGTCTGTCTCCGGGCCCTGAACTGGCATCTGACTGCATGAGATGGAGAAAATGTAAACATAGTGCTGCTGTACCATCAGCATCTTCACAGCTGTCTGCTGATTTGTGTGTTTGAAGTGAGCTTTCAGCTTTGTGTGTATTTAGTCTAGTAGAGAATGTGATCAGACATTACAATGCCTCATCATACTTTACTGTAGAGTATTCCACAGAGCTGCTGAATTCTCGATTCTGATTACTCAGAAGGTGTTGATTAATTTTCTATAAAAGTGGCTGGAAGATAATGCCTTCTTTAATTCAAATTAAAGGTTCTCATTCTAACATGTTAGTGTTTCTATAGTAACAACTAAGACAGAGAATTGTATAGTGGATGCATTACATACACAGATTTAAAAATGTGTAATTAATAATACGGTGACGCTTTCTGTGATGACAAAAGAGTTTGTTGAACATTTATGGAAGGCGTCTCAAGTGTCAACGCTTTGTAACAGCCAGAGTTCACGCTCTAACTAAGTTACAGACAAGCTACATTTTTAAGCTACATTTTTTGTCTTCAAGCACTGCACTGCAAGAGAGAGGAAGAAAGAGAGGACTGAAACAACAGTCTGTTTTTTATAACATAGGCGATAATGTGAACTTCCTTGTTTCACGGACGTTCCACAACATTAAATGTAACTATTAATGGATAAAAGCTATGATGTAAGGCATATTACGTAAGGTATTTTTCGGCGTTATTGAAAAATAAACAACTTCATTCATCATCTATTATTTTCCTTTCCGTGTTTTATTGCTTAGTGTTGAATTAATATCTAACATGTGACCATCTAGTGTTAGTGCATTATCGACAATGTCATATTTTACGACATTTTTATGGCTATGTTTACATGCACATCAAATTCTGTTTATGGTCTATATTCGGGTTGCAGCCATATTCCGAATACGATGTTTATATGCGTACAGGCATCGGAATATTCCTGTGTACATGGTTGTTGTAAGTATGCCCGAGTTGCCATTCCTAAACACCTAGCCTACAGCTAAGCATCTGTTAGCACCCATGATTCCTTGAGGACTGAGCTGCGCATAGATCTCCTTTCAGTGGATTTTCTGAATAAGGTGCTTACATGCAACAAATTTCCAATTAAAACATGCATATTCCAGGAATGGGAATCGGAAATTTGGGGAATCAGAATATTGTCTTAATCTGAATTAGGCAATCGGATTGTAGCATTTACATGACTCAATACTAATTAGAATATTGCCAAATTCTGATTAATATTGGAATATTGAAGTGCATGTAAACGTAGCCAATAACGCAAATGCAGGACATACAAAATGGGTCTTCTGTTGTTACACCAGTTCACCAGGATAAAACATTGGGCTGGAGGCACTTTCTATTTCATATTCGTAGAATCAGGATTTCTTTATCAGGGTAAAAAGGCAGTAAAGGCAAGAATGCTGTACTGACTCCTTATATCATTACCGTTAATGAAAGTAATTTATTATTCATACTAATTAAATACCATTTCTATCGTATCATGATGCAAGTGGGTACAGCTGTGAAAACAGCGCTCTGGTGTGCCAGGATCCTGCTGTGTAGTCTCCCATGATACTTAATGATGCATTAGATGCTGAATCAAATATGTAAACTTAAAATACATGCTCTGATTACTGAATTTAGCCTAGAAATAGAGGGCAGAGCTAAACTAATTAAATATTATTTCTATCATGCGTCATTCATAATTCATGTTTATCTTGTACTGGATAATTCAGATTTGGAGATTTTTTTTACTCTAACATCAATAATTGTTATTTCAATTTTATTAAATCACAAAAAATTAATATTTTACTTTTTACATATGTGGAAAAACATCCTGGAACAACAAGCCCAAAACACAAGTTATAAAATTCTAAAATTTAAAAAAAAAAATAAATAAATTACTATACGTACAATATCCTACACAAAAACTACATAACAAATTAATAAGTATATCTTGGATTCTTTTAAATCTCATGCACCATTAAAACTAAGTGAATGAGTAAGCACCAGTAAAACACTCTAAGTGAGCGAGTAAGTGACATTGTGTTCTCATAACTCTGGAAGCCAGACACAGTGTTAGAACTTGTTCTATTCGCCTGAACCAATGACTGCTTTTCAGTTTCCACGTCCTACTGCTCAGAAAGTGAACACATGCACACACGCACACACACACGCACACACACGCACGCACGCACACATATACCATCATAAACCAACACCCCAGGCAGAGCACTGATCTTACCTGCTGTTCTTGCTCACACAGCTGCCCATATCTGAAAGCTCTCTCACCTTCAGGCCAGGAGAAAAAAGCTCTCAGCTGATATCTTATTATGCCTACCTTCCTTTCTCCCACCTTTTTCTTTCTCTGTGCTCTCTCAGGTATTTTACCTGTGAGCTGTACTCTGCATGCCTCTTGACACACCCTCTGCTAGTTGCTCACAGAGGGAAGAATTAACACTTCCTTTACCTGGGAGATAAGCTCTTACGCCAATTTCAATACCATACTTGAGAAAGTTAAGGTTACACTATTTAGTTATATTCAACTCTCCATGAAGTAGCAATGGAAAGAGCATAGTAAGGAAAAAAATGTAATGGTGAAAAATTGTCATGTGACACATAGATAGCACCTTACTGCAGTCACTGCTAAGCTTAAGGCCTGGTTTATACTCAACTCATACAGAAGCTGAAGCAACGCAAACAGCATTGTGCACATACTCGCCCGCGTACCTTACGTACATCTGGAGGATTAAAAGCTAAATCCACTAGATGGGGTGTCAGAGCTGATTCATCCCTGTCTGGCATGGTTTCCATGTAGTCTGGTAAAATGTTTAATGATTTCATGCAAGCTATTCATGAAAAACGAAAACCAGCACCCTTAGCTTATCTTTAAAATGTTTCCTCTATCATCGTTATTGCCATCATGGAGCTGTGTGTCAAAACAAAACTAATTTACTAATATACAAGATGCAGAACAGGTGTGCAAAACAGGCTTTCTGTAGGTTTGAAAGCTTAGAGGCTTTTGAAAAACAGTAACTGTAATGGGGATGTTGGTCAGAGTTAGTGCTTGAAAATTGTCTAGAATAGTATGTAAGAAGACACAGCTCTAGTTTCTTTGCAGACATCATGTCACACCATGCTATAATGCCCGACTTTATAGTTTATAGTTACCAGAAAGTATAAACCTGACTTAAGAAAGCTGTAGACCTGTAAGGATAATTAAGGCTACTACTTGACCATTTGCTTGGACTTTACTGTTAATCTGGCAAATAAACCTTAAAACCTTTGACTTATAAAATGCAGGAGTCATTTTAATTAAAGGTAATCTGATAACAGTAGAATTGGGCTTTGCAAATTTTAATACAATACCATAGTATAGATCAACACAAAGTGTGTAAACAAAGAGTACTAAACACAAACCACCCTCCAATAAGTGACTCAGTTTTAAAAACCATATTAGGAAGTGTAATATCAAGAACACCTTTGCCCTACTTAGAACACTGCACAAATCTAACCACAGAACAAAACAAGCTGAATCAATGACCTAAGATGCATCACAAGGCTACCATTAAAATCGAATTAAATATGTATTTGAATTACTATGGTTTTGTGCAGTTTGTCAGAGATAATAATGCCATGTGCACATTAAGTGCAAGCCGGTGAGATCAATGCAGTGAATATTATAAAGAAAAGTAAGGAAAACTAGCATAACAACATAGAATGCAAGACTAGTAAAGTAACAGAAAAGGAGAGGGAAAGAAGGAGAGATAGAAAGAACACTTACCTCATCACTTTGCTGATCAAGAGGCTGGCTCTGCTCTTAGGGGGGCCTGACTGGTTAAATGACAGCACTCCACCTGCACCTGCATTACACTCCTCCACCCTGAGCTCTGCCTCCCCATCGCCTCCTGACCCACTGTCTGGCTTATAGGTAAATATAATGGTGGGTTTCTGGTTGGGATCATCTGTTTTTGACTCTGAAAACCAGTGCTGCCTCTGGAGAGGAGGAGGAGGTAGCATGGTGATAACAGTCCCATCCAAACCCACCAGCTTTCCTTTCTCTTTCTCTCTCTCCGCTTTCTCTTTTTGTTCATCCTCATCTTTCCGCCGGCGGAAGAAGCTCTTGAAGGAGATCCAACGTTTGGGCCTGTTATTGTCGGTTGAGCGTCTGCCTTCTGCCCCAGGGCTGACCTCCCCATCACTGGGCCTGGAGCCCATGGGTCTGGTCCAGTTGCTGAAGTGCCTCTGAAGCAGGTTACTAGCATGATATGGGGAGGAGGTGGATCTGGGTGGGGGGAAAGGGGCACTGGGTTCAGATTTTGGACTTGTGGAGGCCTCAGCTGCTGAGGCGCTCTGAGACTTAGGTAAGAGCTTGGATGGTGTATCCTTGTGAGATTTGGGTAAGCTACTGTCTGTGCACTGGAGGGATTTGGGTCTGCTGAGAGTACCCTTAGTGGCATCAGGGGGAAGAGAGTAGAGTTCCTCAGCACTGCATGCCTTGTTGTGAGCAGAGGGTGAGTCTGGAGGAGATTGGGGTGGCTGGATAGAGGCTACTATCTGAGACAGCACCATGCTGGCCTTCTCCCTGTGCCCTGATCCAGTGCTAGTGACGGGCTGGCACTCACTGCTGCCTGCTGCAGGTGAATCATCACTGGAGTTACAGCTACTGGTGAGTTTAATGGAGCTGCTTTTTGTCAGACTGCTAGAGGCAGTGATAGGAGTGGGGACAATGTTTGTCCTAGGGCTGGAAACAGTAACTGAAATGTTGGCTGCTGTACTGAACTCAGGGGTACTTTTGGCTTTGTCACTGTGAGGTACAGCTCTTGTGATGTCTCTCTCTTGCTTAGTATCAGCTGGGACAAACTTTCTGGTGGGCTTGTGCTCTGTGGGTGAGGAGTGAGCATTATCAGAGTTGCCGATTTCCTCATATGTATGGCTGGGTACTCGACCTCCTGTTCCCGGCTTGGGCTGAGGCAGCTCTCCACTCACACCCAGAAAGCTCTTATACACAGCCAGATTATCATATGCACTTGGGTTAATCACGATAGGCACTTTCACTGCATTCTTTGAACTGCGTGCGTATGTGGGTTCATCTCTGATGATGATTGGGAAAGGAGGCATACCAGCATTATTGTAGCTGTTAAATTTGATCTCTGACAAATTAGGTGACTTAACAGGTATGGTGCGTGAGGAGGAGATACCAGCAACAGGGGAAGTGGGAGCTGATTTATGGTTGCCATGTCTGGGAGGGACTGATGACCCAGATGGTGGCCCACTAAGCAACTCTACTTTGGGGAGCTTTTGCCGAGGGCTAGTGCTGGATGTCCACACTTCTTGGTAACGAATATTCCCAGGCTTCTTACAGGAAGGGCTGGATGTAGCAGCATTGGCTAAGGCAGTACTTAGAGAGACTGGTACTGATGGAGAAACTGAAGTGAATGGAGATATTGGAGTGGTTGGAGATACTGCTGCAGACTTAGGGGAAAGTGGAGTTTTAGGTGATATAGGTGATTTTGGGGAGAGAGGAGAAGCAGACAGGGGGATGTTTTTTGAGGCTCCTGGGTAGGGTGGGGGACCCAGTGCTGTGGTTGGACCTTTGGGCTTGGCAGTGCTCTCAGTAGTTCGTTCCTCAGTGCTGGCCATAGAAGCAGACACATCCACCACAGTGTAAGGCTTACAGATGGGAGTCTTCTCCAAACTCACTACTCTGTATGGTTTAGGCTGCTCCTCTGTTGGGCTAAAGCTAATTGTGATTGGCTGGCCAGGGAGTGCCTGTGGAAGAGATCCGCCCTCTCTCTGATTAATGTCTTGATCCTGTAATCGGATGGCCAGAACAGCTTTGTGTGTCTCAGTGGCTTTAGGTGAGCTCAATGCTGGGCCTGCAGAGTCTCTGCTAACTGGAATAGGGTGTAAACCAGTAGGCTGGTTACGCGGGACACTACTGCCACTGCTGGAGGTGCAGGAGTCCTCAGGCAGAGATGATGAGGACTCTGGTGAGGTGATAGAATCAGAGTTAGACAGGAAGCCACTGCCCTGGGGGTTAGAGCCATATGGAAGCAGGCTGGGTCCTCCACTGGAGTCCATGGAAGGATAGCCATTTAGAATCTCATCATAACCATCATAGTCAACAGCACAGATCCGTTGTAGTGAGCGGTTCCGCAGAGGTACAGTGTTCCACTTCTTACCAGCTGCAAAGGGAACTGGAGACAGAGTTGCAGCACGGAAATTAGCAAAGCGTGGCTGACCCCTCATCCGGATCTCCATAGCCAAAAGCTCTTCATCACTCTCATCCCAGCTTTCGTGCTCACCATCATCATCACTCTCACTTTCCTCTTCATATTCCTCATCCTCCTCTCCATCGCTGGAAAATTCTGGGTAGCAGAAGCGTCCCCCCTCTGAACTGATAATCTCTGCACTGTCACTCAAAGAGACACATTTATTTGCACTGCTGCTACGACCTAAGGCCAGGCAGCTGGCCGCAGGCAAGCCTCTCTCCAATGAGCGCCTATACGAGCAGCTGATCCGGCCCAAGAAGTCGTCCCTGCTGGAGCTCAGATCTGACCCCAAACCTGCAATCTCCTTCAGCACATCCGTTAGGCCGTTGTTATTGTTACTGCTTGCTGGACAGAGAGAGGCAAATCCCTCCATCTCTACCCTTTCATCGTTTCTCTCATTGTTGTTTGGTTCTGCGGGCCTCTTTCGGTTTAAGCCATTGTGATTCCAAATGGTGAAAGCTGAAGCTTTTCCAGGCTCGGGCCCCTCTACCAGCTTCTGAGGATTTCCTTCTAAATCTAGCCCCATTCCAGAGCATGGGAGCATCATGGTGGGCTTTACCGCAATTGTGGGCTTTTTTGCTACAGGAGGGCCTGAACGGGAAGAACTAGAACTGCTGCTTCTCTGAGGGTTGCTAGCAAGGTTAGCGTTGATGATAGCCCTGCCCCCTGTGGGTGAGTGGCTTGGATGGTTATTGTTATTTGTGCCTCCTGTGGAGGGGTGGCTGTGTTGGGTGAGGACTTGTTCAGGGGGACACTTGTGCGGACCCCCCTCAGGTAGGCGGTGCAGACTCTTGGGCTTGAAGCAGTTCTTGCACTCGCCAGGCTTCCACACGTGTTCAGTGAAGGTGTTGCAAGCAGACATGTCTGCAGTGCTGACAGCAGCACACTCAGTGGACAGGAAAACGCTCCATCACATACACAGCTGGTACACCACTGCGCTCACAGCTGCTACAGGCCAGGAGCAGAGGAGCAACTTCTACTTAACAATGACAAATACACCCTGAAAAAGAAACATTCAAGGGTAAGATGCTATTCATTACTGAAATAACAAACAGTGTAATCCTGCTGTAATATTTTATAATATTACTTATTTGTGCATTTAATGAACAAAGCCACTCCAATATTAAGACATGCATTAGCTGTGAGATTCCAGCAGGGGGTGTAGTGTGCTCAACACTTGGATATTGTTTGACTCAAAATGACCATATTTTAATGGAACCATGCTAAAAACAATTTTCCAACTACAGAACAATGTACCTTTGTGTGTGTACAGTTTCTTTAATAAAACTTTACAAATGTATTCATGTGTATGTTGTATGTAATGTTGATCTGAAAGTAAACTATAAAACAGGCTTTGTCAATTTGACAGAAAGGCAGAATTAAGTTCTATATTCTTGTATGAATGTGTAAGATATAAGAAGGGTTATGCATCACTAAGAAGATGGACTGTCTCATTCTTTTACATACATACACACGCACACACAGAGAGAGAGAGAGAGAGAGAGAGAGAGAGAGAGAGAGAGAGAGAGAGAGAGGGAGAAACTGTCAGGCATTTTTCCGCTCTATATTTAGCACTCAGCTAAGACCAGTTGCATGTAGTTATCTGCCACTGCTCGACACGCTGAAACTTACACACAACCCAGGCCTGGTTCCAGTGAACTTCCTTTAGAGAAACTGAATGCAGAAAGTATGTTGGAATAAGAACTACTTGACAGAAACCGGGCATAATTTGACTGAATTAAGTCAATCTATGTTTAGGTGTGGCATTATATCTGATGTTAACTATGCTTATATGCACATGCAAAATGCCTGCCATCACATGCTTTTGTTTTCAGCATGATTTTCCTACAGAATGGTTAATATTGGAATTGTATGTGACTGTTCTACTCTTCTAAATTTGTATGAAGGATTTTTAAAACCTATTTTTAAGTATAAAATCATATTAGAAGATTTGAGATACTGCTCACAAATCACAACTTTAGAAAGTTTTGCTGACATAGTTTGTCCTCATTTCTGCTACAACTCCTTGTCCACAATGACAGCTATGCCTGCCAGAATGTGAAATCGTTAACATTTTCCTGGAATACTACCCTCTAGCAGTATTGCACAAAAGTGCGCAGGCGAGTATGTAAATGATGCTACTCATGTAGCAGCCAAATGTTCACAGGTACACACTTAGCCCTCCCTAGATGTTCTTTAGCCCTGCCTAACTGTGCCTTGTTATTTTAAATTATCAGTGGTGTTTCATATTCATTGTTTATTATTCAACCATGCCAGTGTGTCTCCAAATTCACAAGATCTCGGAGGTGAGGAAGGCTGCTGGTGCTCTAATTCAGCATTGCCATATGACGGGATGTTGGGTAAAACTTACTAACATGAACTTTAGGTTTTACACAAAATATACTTTATTTTATACATCATACAGAGTGAAAGAGTTAGTTTCAGAATGGAGACCTATTGTACCTAGCTACAACAGGAATTTGTGGCAAACTATGATCAATATACCTAGCCATCAAGTTTCCATAAATTCTGGTTTAAATGAGGTAAAGAAAAGGGGATTGGCTATATAACACAAACGTTAGCTAGACGACAAGCCTATGTGGGAATTTTTAGAACTTCACAGATAGTGACAGTCTGAACAAGCAAAACAGATGGAAATGGGATATTACGGACAACTCTATATAGATTTTGCTTTCACAATCAACAAAGCAGCACGAAGTACTAAACCATGTACTTAGTAAAGGCATCTTTTGAAATGGCTTTGTTTAATGTCATGATAAAATGATAAACAATTTTCTGTTGCAAAATGATACGTTTCTGTTAGTCACTGTCTCTATTTCTGGGTTCCATGTTTCATTCTTAGTTTTCTGCTACAGACCAAGGCATGATCTGTTTAGAGGCCCTACACTACTTTCCCACTATGTAACACAACGTACAGTGAATTCTTTCAGCGCCAAATCTATAAGTCAGCATGGAAACTAGGGAGGCCAACTTCATATATAAATGTAAATAAAATTATAAAAAAAAAAAAAAAAAAAAAACGGCGTTTAGTAACCGCAGTAACAAACTCATACTTGTTACTTGACTATTTCATTCTTTATATTCTTTTAAACACAGTATTTAATGGTTTAACTAGGTAATATTTCTCCTGATGAGATTATTTATTTAACAAATATAAGACTAGACTTATTTACTAATTTCAAGCTTAAAATGGGTTTATTCTATTGCCTTATTATTATTCAATTTTATTATTATTATATAAAATATTATTTTAAAATTTCTTCTTCTTTTTAGAAATAAACGCTTGAAAATGCATTTCAATATTAGCTATAAGGCAAAAAGCTTAAAAATGAGTAAACTGATCTAGAATTAGGCTTCAATCTTTTTTGTTAATAAATAAATGCTAATAAAATAAACACCAATGAAGAGAAATATTAGTTAAATGTTTTTAATATTCGAGATATTTGAACTAGCTAAGGTTTTTTTTTTTGCAGTGCGATATAGTAATCAGGGAACAAGTGAAAGAAAGGAGCAATTTGAAACACAGCGTGCGTTAAGGTAATGGGAGGTTAATGGAGTGAATGGGTCCCATCTGGAACATAACTGAATATCCAACCATCCATTTTCAAATTTTAGTACTGCTCCATTTTACCCTCTGGTCCTAGAAAATATACAGTGCTGGGAGGAAAGTCTCTGAATAAGCAGCTATCGGGTGTCATTAAAGGCACAAGACACACTTCGCTTAAATGCGTTGTAAAAACTAAAACTTTTCTTTTGTTTTTGAATGATGAGAGCTGAATTGCATGCACATCGAATAACCTGCATATGCTTTAAAATCATTTCTACAAAATTTAACTACCGAGAAATTCATAAAAAGAGACATAAGAGAGACAACACACGCACGTGGTTCCTGTTGCAGGTTGACAGTTCACTACGAGCTCAACAGATTTATTAAACACAGGGATGTCTCAGTCCGTACTCTTACTTGCGGTTCTATAACTCGTACATCACCACAAAGGGGAGACCGACTGAGAAAGGGTCGGCTCCTGCTGCGGCCCAAGTGGGCGTGGCTCTCAGACAGAGTCACGGTGGTCAGATCTGGTTCTGAACATATCACCATGGCAACTCCTTGTTCAGCCATGGGCAGACACAATACATCAGGAACATCATCTCCAGTGTACTGACCCAAGACAGACACACACACACACACACACAAAGCCACTGGAGAACAATCACCAGAAATTAACATTCATACTGACTCAAAATCAAAATTAAATAAATCAAATACAATTAACACCACACACACACACACACACACACACACACACAGAGCCACTGGAAAACAATCACCAGAAATGAACATTCATACTGACTTGAAATTGAAAGCAGAATCAAATACGATTATTAACAGACACACGCACAGGCGCATGCACACACACACACACACACACACACACACACACACACACACACACACACACTCTCTCTCTCTCTAAAATAGCGAGCTGTCACATTAAAGTCACATGCAACACTACACAAATGTCACATTCACCCATTAATTTTTATTAGTTTTATTGTATTTATTATTTATTATATATACGCATTTCGTCTTAATTGTTTATCTTAGTGCGGCAGTAGATATTGCTGCTGCCTCACGGCTCCAGGGACCCCGGTTTGATCCTGAACCAATCGGGTCTGTGCCTCGCGCTGTTCCAGTGTTCCCGGGATTGGCTCCGGATCCACCGTGACCCTGACCAGGATTAAGCGCTTACTGAAGATGAATGAGTAAATAAATTAATGCTTATTTCATGTCCTCTGAATTAGTGCGTCAGTGAAAAAGCATCTGTTTTCTTGAGAAAAAAAACAAAATAAAAAATGTAACGTTACAGAGAGTGTCTGGGATTACCTACAGAGAAGCGAGACAGGCAAAGTGCGTCTATGGGTGGAACGACACACCTAGCCGATTTACTTTTAAAACTGCAAGATGGTGTTGATGTTGAGCCGAGTTAGTATTTGAATGTCTTTCATTGCTTCACAGACATCTTTACATGCACTTAAGACTTTTGCACAGTACAGTACATTAATTAATCTCATTCATCAACCAAATACAAGGATGTGTTGCATGTGAGCACAAATATAACATGTCGAGATCCTACATTGTTCAGAATCTGTTTTCTGGAGCAAATAAGATCCTGAAAAGGGAATGTCGTTTTATATCCTCTTACTCCAGTTCAGAATACATCATAATGATGACTGGACACGTGATGCGTTGTGATAAGTTTGAATGAATGTCAGCAGTGAGTCAGTTTATGATTAGATCCACAGCAATGCCACTGGAACCATTTTGACCCATCTTTACCAAAGGTGCCAATAATTCTGGAGCTGTGCATGTGTAAAGAGTCTGGACTCTTCGAGAGTGTGTGTGTGTGTGTGTGTGTGTGTGTGTGTGTGTGTGTGTGTGTAGGTGTGTGTTAGCTGACTCTGAACAGTGTTATCTCTGCTCCTGAATCTCCACCTACAGGAAACATCACTCACTGTCTGGAACAAAAGGAAGTTCTGCACACTATTCAGGCCAACGAATGGCAGTACCTCTCCTCCCCTCTCTTCTCCTCTCCTCTCCTCCCCTCCCCTCTCCTCTCATGTCCTCTTCTCCTCTCCTCTCCTCCCCTCTCCTCCGTTAAACAGCATGACTCATAGCCACCTCCTGCAATTTTCTGCTGTTCTGTTTGCACAAAGCTTTTCATTTGTTTGGCCTTTTTTGGATCTATCTCTGGTTGCCAGATGTGAATGTCCTGCTTTGATGGCTTACACTGATGAGCGTTTCGCTTGCAAACAGGCAGCCAGAGGAGCATAGACCTTTACTTTAGAGATTGCCAGAGACAGAGAAGAGAGAGAGACAGAGAAGAGAGAGAGAGAGAGAGACAGAGAGAGTTTACTAGACAGCACTAGACAGAGACAATATCGAAAAGCAGCCTTCTTTATGATTTCCAAACAATGACACTTGTCTGCTTTGAGTTCATCTTTGGGTGAAGATGTTTCTGCTACTGCGTCCCTGATGAGCCAGAAAAAAGCTGGAATAAAAAAATTTGACAATATGTTGTTGGACATAGTTCTTTTTTTTTATTAATTGGTTGATTAGATCACTCCAGCTAAACTAAATCATTATGAGCTGGAGCAATATACTGGATGTGAATTACAATGACAGTTTCTTGTATATTATGGTTAACACAAATTACATATATTGGCTATATATTATAATATATAAAACATGTATTATAGCTAGGCAGCCTCATGAATATGAGACACATTATTTTATTTCATTCATATAAATATGACTACTGCTTTTCTTTATTTCTACATTTCAGGACAACTGATCAAACAAGACAAAAAAAAAAAAATCAGCATTTATTTGCTTGGATGTTTGAAAAAAGTAACAGTAGCTCTGTTATAAACAGAAATCCTACTTTAGCTTGAACAGTTAGCAATAATTGTATACAGAGAAGTTAAAAGTACTGTACCTCACTATAAGTACTATATCTTGCTCTGTATGCAATAGGTGCACCAGTCTGAGAAAGCACAGACGATTTGCCCTTTCCCTGGGCTAGCACTTTCATCATTTCAAGCTAGCAGTAGTAAGCACATGACCTGACACACTGACTGAACTGAACACAGAAGTCCTACAAAATTTGATTGTAAGGAGACCGATCAGGAAGAAAAGAAGAAAAGACTAAGACACCATCATGGCCCTGTTCACACCTAGTGGTAACATCTGTCTGGGCTGATCCGATCATTTGAATTCGTTTCCAGTGACCGTATTCTCTCTCCTCTATCAATCAGAGAGACACTAGCCAATCACGGGCGCCTGTGAGCTCATGTATGCGGAAGAGGGCAGATAGCACTTCCCTCCGATTATGTTACACCGTCCCCATGATGCAGCATGAGCAGCAGTTCAAAAAAAAAAAATGTAGTTCCTGAAGGACATTCTATAACACACAATCTAAACTATGTATTATGGTAGCACACACAACACAATATATTTCAGAGACAAACACAAAGCCACTTCCCACTTGGAAGAAAATCCTTTACATTATATCGCTTACAAAGGCTTAAAAATGTTTAGTTATACTTCTTTTTTGCACACAGTCATATTTTTCTAAAAGGAACAGGAAATGTATTACCCGCTCTATATGCACTGTAGCATTAGTGCTGTGTGGAGGCATGAGTCATCCCCATGACTCAACTATTATTGAGTTGTTGTTCTTAAAATATAAGTAGACAAGGCTATGAAATAAAATCTCACAGGCATCCAAATGTCTCATCATCCAATCATCTCACCAAGCCCAATCTTTCATAAAGCCAGTCAGTCAGTCATCTGATCACCCCTCCTATTCAGTGTGCTGCACTGCTCTCAGTTCCACGATTATAATTTCATGATTATAAGGTTTGTACGTTTATCCCGCCATTCGATAAACTCGCTGGTCTTGATGGAGTAATTTTTATTCGTTCTCTTGTCCGAGTTCATGTGGTTCTTCACGCTTGTTTGAGCCAGATAATGGCTGCTCGCTCAGGGACAACAAAACTGTGGCAATTTAGTTCGGGAATTCAGAAACACAATAGAGAGAGAGAGAGCTGAAGATTTCAGCCAGTGCCCTGAAAAGCGTATTTAAAAAAAAAAAAAAAAACTTGGTGAGTCATCAGAACAGTTTGGGTATGTGCTTTGTGTTTCTGAAGCTTCTACAGCTCTAGTGGCCCTGCAGTTACTGATCAAAAGCCTGATTTATGTTTATGCAGATTACTCCAGCCTAGCTCATTATGAGCATATAACAGCACAGATCTGACTGAAGAAATGCCTCTAATGCGTGACACCAATACTGCAGCCTGTGGTCTATCCGGATACTACTGCCGTGCTTAAAGATGCAGTATTCAGACTGCTGAATTGCTGAGTTTATGATAAAATAATAATAGAAAAAAAAAACAGAAAAAACAAGACCGGATGTATGCAAGAAAGCTTTGCAGAAATAGAGCTACTACCATTTTTTAAAAATATAATGTTTCCATACACAGTATTACTACAGTTTCGCTCCAAAATAATGAGTGTCGGGTTGGGCCATGTGACAAAAATATCATATCGCGATTAATGAACGCATTCCTACGACATACGAAATATTAAAAGCATTAAAAAACACACAAAAAAAACTGTCTGACAATACTTTATTGAATGCTCACAAAAATACTTTTAGTTGTTACATAACTAAATAAAGAAAGAAAGAAAGAAATATTTAACATTAAAAAGTGGACAAGTCTGTAAAAATGCAGATTTTACAGTTTTAAGATTAAGTGAAAAGTTTTTAACACCATACAGGCTGCCTCTAGTCTGTGTTTAATGAAATATTTTTATTTTTAAAATGTAAATATCATCACAATATCCACCATATCTCAGAAAGGCATACTGTGACACCATTGATCACGATAATGATATTATACGGCGTGTCCAAAAAGTCAGGGACCGATGAGAGTAAAACTACATACACTTTCTATATGTACTAATAATAAATACTATTTTGTATTTGTTATTTACGACATATGCTTTACGTTTTCATCCTTACGCTCTGTGCAGCCGCTGTATCGTGATTTTACTCAACGTATTCCTAGTGGTTCCTGATTTTTCGGACACCTTGTATATCGCCCTAAAAGGGTGTATTATGCTTAATGAAGGCTGATGATTAGTCATTTCACTTCCTCTGGCTACATAAAGTGTTATAATAATAAAAAAAAAAATAAAAAAAAAACTCCACGCAGTCACATTAAGGAACTTATTCAAACACTGCTGACTGAGAGGAAGAAAGTGAGACAGTGAGAACAAGAGGGACAGAGACAGCGCGAGTATGTAGTAGTGTAGTAGAAATATTGTGATTACGAGGTGAACGCACATCAACGCCACCACTAGCGAATTTCTTTGTCGTAATTACAACGTATTTTTCGATGAGCCCTGACTTTCCTACTTGGGGGCGTGTCGATTCCAAAAAAAAAGTCACGGTGGCCCCATAATATGAACGTGGTGTCTACAGAAACTGGGAAGATTTACGTGAGAATTTTGAATGTTAATGGTTCAGTTCGTTATTTTCTTTCAGTAAGGCTAACTTTCCAAAAAGAAACCCCCAAAAAAACAAGATGTTTTGTCACGCCATCCAATTTTTCCGACCAAAACCACTTGAACACAGGGACAGGGACGTCTCCGCCACCACCAAGTCCAGTCCTGCTTGTTACTGATTCGTGTGCCTGATATCCCTTCAAATATATTTCAAACAGAAAGGAAGCTATTGATGAAAAACTATTTCAGACATTTGACCTTGCTGTGACCTTTATCCTGTTCGGGTCAATTCCAAAAGCCAACAAGCTCATTCGCTGGTTACAGTGATGATTCCATATCAATCCAACGAACATTCACGCCCTCGTTCTTGAGATATGGCGCTAACATGAATCTCGGATGGACAGATGGCTGAGGCGTGATAAAACCGCGTCCTGCTCCACAACTGTAAACCAAATGTAATGTATTTATGCAACGTTTTCTCGTCAGAATGTGACTGACGGATTTACATAATTCAAATCGACATCAGTTTCTTACTGCCAGTGATAAGTGGTCACCCTTTGAGCACTCTTTCAGTCGCCTCAAGTTATTTATGCTTGAGCGGTTAATGAGGAGCAGCACACACACACACACACACACACACACACCCACCCACCCCTTGCTCTCAGCATTTATCGGGACCTGAAAACATGATCTGCAGTCTTCGGGCGAGGAAATCAGAGGGAATGTTAATTCATTTCAAACGGATGTTGGGTTAAAATACTCTGGATAAGCCAAGTGTCCAGGAACGCTGTAGGTTTAGTGGATATAAATTTTAAACTTATGGATTTATCCCTAATGAGGAAGCCAGAGGTGACGGTGGTGAGGAAAAAAGTCCCTGAGATGATATGAGGAAGAAACCTTGAGAGGAACCAGACTCAAAAGGGAACCCGTCCTCATCTGGGTGATGACGGAGAGTGCCATTATAAATAAATCCCTTCTATAACTGTGTACTATAGAGTCAAAAAAGTGCAATTGTGTAACCAGGACCTTATGAGCAACTTATGAGTACGAGCATCAGAGTTATTTCTGAATTCGTTATAGTTTTAACTTAAAGTCTATTGCATTGAACTGAAGTTATTAACTGTTTAATGATATTTCATATTGACTGGTCACACCTAAAACATCTATTACAGTGTCCCCTGACCTCCACCCGAGTATCCGAAGGCACTGAACACTGGCTACATACCACACACACACACACACACACACACACAAGTTCAACAATTCTCAAAGGACTAGAAGGCAAGTGTGTAGGGATGTGTCAGTCTTTACACAGACCAGTAACACCGCAGAGGAAGAAAGAGACGTGAGATGCAGTATGGAGTGTCTGTATTCTCTCTTTCTCCATACCCATGAGGCTAGTGGATGGAACAGACTAAACCCATTAGCACTGCTCACAAAAAGCAATGAAGTGCCTATAAGTAGCAAATTTCTTTTTACACCCCAAACCACCCACACGGAGCTAATTCTCATCAGTATCCTCGCATTACAATGCAATGCAATGCATGGAGGCTTATATAAAGTCATTAATGGATATCATAGCCTAGGGAGGTGGAGTGAAGAGAGAGAAAACAGAGAGAAATGACAACAAAGAGTGAAGAAGGGAAAAAAAAGATGTGTCATTGCGGCTAACAGCCTTTCTCAGCAGAGGTATCCAGAATTCCCCGGCTGTTCATGAAGCTCTTCATTCCTGCACTTGCGTGTGTGTGTGTGTGTGTGCGTGTGTGTGGCTTCTCGGGAGCCAAATGGCCTTTTCTGTTCCTGCTCCAACTGCCACGGCTCCACAGGAGCCGAAACATTACGGATTAGCGAAGATAGAGGAGGAAGAAGAACCCAATACTCCGAAAGGCCAGTGTCGTCTGCTGTGACTCAAAGTGCAGAGTGCGCACCGCGGAGACCCAAACTGCATTCCAGGAGCATGACTGATGGAGGTCACATGCATTCCAGAGCGACGAGGACCACGCCGCTGAAAAGCCTGATGGGAAACTGGATATGGAGTATACTGGGAACACTGGGCTTTTTTTTTTTTTTTTTTGAGAGCTATTGTTGTATCCTCTTACTTAGACCATACATGTGTGTATTCATGTGACAGAGAGAGAGAGAGAGAGAGAGAGAGGGGCAGCTGTGAGAGTAAGAGCTGCTGTTAAAACCATTTACAGACACAGAAACAACATTCCATTGCTGTGCGTGATGGCACAACCTCTGGCTTAAAAGTTTAGATGGAGGTAGAAGGAGGGGATTCTTTATTGTTATGGTGGAGGCTCTTCTTCCTTTGAAATCATATTAATTACTCAACGCTGTGTTTGTGGTGCCTTTTTAAGTAGTAAGTTGTAATGACGTCACCTCAGGATGTTCGACGTGCGAAGTGGGGAAACAAAAACAAACAAACAAAAAAAAAACATGGCGCCTCTATGAAAGCGTGTCTTTAGTTTGCTCTGTCAGAGAACGTAAAGCTCATAAACAGCGACTTTAATCGCACCTTTACAGTGACAGGCCTGAGCGGCTGCTGTTCTACTGCAGTGAACCTCAAACCTTCATGCAACATTATGGACTGAAACTGCAGCACAGCAACAACAGCGAGTAGCTTAGCAACATTAGTGATAACTCTAATGCTGATGATTATCTTCTCAAAACAGTGATTAATATGGTCAGTGATACAGATTTAGGAAGGAAGGAACGGAGAAGGAAGTTGAAAGGTGTTTTCTGTATTTTCTTTTAATAGTTGGAGGTGGGGAATTACAAGTTGCAACCTCACCTCAAAGGCAGCGCATGCATGTACCAGTTTCTTTGTTTTTTCTTTTGCATATAAACTAAAATTCTTCACCAACCTGAAAACCTATATTTCATTCTGCATATGTAATGAAATAGCTGACAGTATGCTAGTGCTTCAACTCATAATTCCCAAACCGCCGACCAGGAACGCCCCATGAAAACGCCCCTCAACTCAGAATTCCTACTCTGTAACTTGAGATGGGCTCCTCAACCCTGAGTTCAGCAAGTGACATCAAATCAACATGGCTGCTCACAGCACGAACACAGCAGCACGTCTTAGCTTTAAATGAGTTACACTGTATATACAAGTATTAGCTTTAGATCAATCAACATAGACATATATGCTTGTTAAATCTATCACACTGAATTTAAAGTTCGCTGTGTTGAGGAGGAAAATATACATCACTCATCACACTTAGTTGCATAGCTTGCTGCTAACAAACGACGAACACGGAGGTGTCCATGTCCCCCCCCCCCCCCCCCCCCCCCCCCCCCCCCCCCCCCCCCCCCCCCCCCCACTTTGTAGCTTGAATGTACGGAGGTCGAAAATGACATCATTCCGGACTCTGACTTCGCACTTCTGAGGTAAGTGAGATGCAGCATATTTGTGGTGTTACGGTGAGATTCCGCTTGTATAGTTAACAGCAATCTTTCGCATAAAGTGTGAGCTAACCACAGATGAGAATAATTAAGAAAAGGAAGTGACATTATTACACAAGCAGGTGTCACCCAAAATACGTTCACACAAATGAAAGCAACAACTCTGTATACTCAGATTCCCCAGATTAAAATCATTACTCTATATATATATACATATACATACATATACATACATATACACATACACATACATACACACACACACACACACACACATGATTAAACCAAGACTAAAATGTTTCCCAGGCTCATCTGAATCCTCTGCATTTCTAGAACTTTCAGAGAATTCTGACAGAAGTGCAACAGGAAATTCCACACGCTACACCAAGGCCAACTCTCTGAGCAAAAACAGACGCTGTATTATTTTTATTATTAAATGTTACTAAAAATTGGAACAGCGCTCAGGGAGTTGGTAATTCCTGAGTTTTGAGAGACAGAAAGGTCACACACCCTAATCTGAACTGCTATGTTTCTGGTGCAAAGCCAGATACCACTGAAGATTCGTCATCCTGCTAGAGAGAGAGAGAGAGAGAGAGAGAGAGAGAGAGAGAGAGAGAGAGTGTGTGTGTGTGTGTGTGTGTGTGTGTGTGTGTGTGTGTGTGTGTGTGAGAGAGAGAGAGAGATGAAAACAGAGCCAACAAGGTAAGAAAGGTGAGTACTTTACTGATGGAGGAATACACACTCATATCTGTGTAAACAAATGCAGTCGTGTTCATAAAAAGCTGAGAATAAAAGGACAAGTTTGGGTGTGTGTGTGTATGTGTGTGTGTGTTGTTTAACGTGAAACGTATTATCAAGAAGTACTCTTGGCAGCAGAAATAATGCTCCTGTCCATCAGTCTGGCTAAGAAGAGCGCATTCACTCCTTCGCTTTTTTTCCCCCGTCCTCTGTGCAGTTACTTAACGCAGAGCTTTGTCATGCCTTAGTGTATGAGCACCGCACTAGCATTTATTTCTTCACACAGCTGACTCACACGCAACTAGAGACTCCTGCCTGGCACACATCGACACGCAGGCCATGCTGACAAACACCAGCATCTGCTGAAAGGCAAACAACATGTGAGGACGATGACACACGCCCACCTGTGCCTCTGCGCACGCATACACAAAAATCCTTATTAAAAAAAAAAAAAAAAAAAAAAAAAAGTTGATTTATTTTCCTTTGCAATGTCCTATAGGAACAGTACGCAGGCATTTTTAGGGCCACTGTTGAAAAAAAATAAAAAAACATTTTGGGGAATAAAGTACTAACATTTTGAGAACATTTTTTTTTGCTATATTTCAAGAATAAAGTCTTAATATTTCGAGAAATAAGTCATAATACTAAGTCTTAATATCTGAAATATTTTAAGAATAACATCTCTATACTACGACAAAATGGTACACGGCAGAGCAATGTGTGTGTTCAGAGGAAGGACGCTGAGGATTTGGTGAAGTTACACTTTACTACTGGTTTTAGAGAAAAAAAAAACACTTCGTCTTCTGTCCCATGAGCACCAGATTATTATTATTATTATTATATAACCATCACAGTGCACATTAAAATATGCCTCAGAGACACTGGACTTGGCATAAGGGGCATAAAGGAGGATCCTCACCAGTTTCTTATTACTTTAAAATGACTGCAGGTTTATTTAAAACAAAGAAGCGCACGAACTTGGAGGAAAGGGTCTCTTTTGTTGAAGGAGAAATCACAGGAAGAAGTGTTCGTCGTCAAGGCTATCGATGGTCCAGCTGTTATCTGCGGTGTAACAGCTGGAACTCTGGCGTACCCGGCACGGCGATCGAGCACTGATGCATTATAGCATATGGACTCATCACAAGACTTGAGTTTGCCGTATGAATCTATATTCTGTAACGTATTTTGTTGCTGCGCTCCTTTAGGATCATTCTGATCATCACTCTCATCGTCTCCTGTGAAACTACACACACTCTCTGAATGGCAAGATAGCCTTGAAGGCAAGCGCCGCCTGCGATTCGTCCTCCAGCAAAATTTTCAACACACTTTCCTCCGGGTTCCTATGGTTCTTTCTTTTAAATAAACTTGGACAGTCATTTCAAAGTTCTAGGACTAACAATAATAATCTCTAAATACATGTCTGATGTGTACCATTTTGTCACAGTATTATGACGTTCTTCCCAAAACAATGTTTTTCATTGTAATATCAGAGGTACACTGCCCTCCAAAAGTTTGGAAACGCCTGAACAAAATAGGGTTTTTGGGCAATATCAGCATAAATCCTCTTTAGTTAGTGACCATTTTGCATTGATAATAAGGGACAACACAAACTATGAAAA